>BQNB010080906.1:0-23351 GCA_026074375.1 Tanacetum coccineum
GAGTATGAAGCATATGTATTTGGAGAGTCATCGTCTGGACAAGATAATGTAGAGGAACCAAGTCCTTCTACTTCAGGTAATTAAGAACAAGATGATGAATTTGATTTCTGGACTGACTCTTATGCTTTTGATGATGATGAGATTCTAACTAAGCAAGTATCACAAGACATCATGGAAGAGATATCTTTGACAATTGATGAAGCTAAGTTGAAGAAGATGGCGGATGAGATGCTAAGACAAAGATGTACTTCAGGAGATGAACATCAGTATCACATTGATCAGATGAAGAATTTCTTGCAAAGTGACATTGTTTGGGAAAGCAGAAAGGAAATTCTTGTCTCTCCGCATCCACGAAAGATCACACCATTAGTTCAAAGCTGTCAAAGAGATCCTGAAGCTCCAGCACTATCTCTGATCAATGAAGACCTTTTGTACTTAAAGAAAGGAAATTCAAGACCTGAGAAGATCATTTTGTCACTTCATAAATTTCCAGCAATTGTCTTCAATGATGATGATATTGAAGAACGGACTTCCAGATGGGTTAATAAGTGTATAAAGAAGTTTAATCCTTATGCAAGATATGGTGTTGAAAACTGGAAGAATCCTCATGCTAAGATCTTCTACATAAGGAGACAGAAAGAACCTGGACGACCAAAGGAAGAGATCTATTAAACTCCAAGATCATTCAAATCATCAAGACATTCTAGGAATTGGGTCATGAACATAAGTTTATCACAGAGATTGTGGCAAGAAGAGCTAATGATTGCATAGTGTCAATAACCGAGCCAGATTACAATAACCTCAATAAGAATGACATTGAAGACATGTATCTGCTGATCATGAATAACAAGGTACCTGATTATGCTAATACAGGATTGCTATGGTCTCTAACAGTGTTCATCAGGAGTTCAGTGATATGGGAAAGAGTGCACGATTTTCAACTTGGAATCGGAAGCTATCAACAGAAGATTAATCTCACTGCACCAACAATTACATTCCCAGGAATTGAAGAATATGATGTGTTCTCTATTGTATATGAGCCCGTACATGGAGTTGTTTACACTAATAGTAAGAAAGAGAAAAGGGTGATGAGACCTTCAGAGATACACAAGTTTTGTGATGCAACACTGAGAAGAACGCTTGAAGGTCTAAAGAGTTATTATAATGATGTCAAGTATGGCTATGTGCAAAAAGAACTCACAAATGATGAAGTTGAGTTTCTTAAGTTGTTTAAAGAAGAGATTGAAGTTCGATTGAATTATCGAGATTAAATGAGAATATGGGAGATGTACGTGAATGGAAGACCACTTAGACCAAGGAGGGAACGCCCAGAATAATCGACCTTTAGGGGGAGATTGTTAGATTTATGGAAAAGTGTCGATTATGTGGTTTTATTATATTTTGATATTAGACTTTATTTTGTTTAGTTTAATATAGCTTGTAATAAGGTTTATTATGCTTTAAGTAAGAAATAGCATAATAACCAAAGTCTAGGGACTAGTATTGTCAAGATAGGAAAATAAGGAAGGGAAGCCTCCCTCCCATTGCCTATAAATAGCCCTCTAATCTTGATTAGAGGGTGATGCTCTTGTAACCAACTCTCATTTTCCTTCCATAATAATATTTGAATTTTCCCTTCACTTGCTCTTATTCTCTCTAATCTTACATGTTGATATGATTGATTCAAGATTCATGTGACCTATCCTAACCAGATATGGTGTTACGTCGTAACCTTCATATAACTTCCATATGTACGTGATCTTCATTCCATATTTGTGGATCTTCATGGTTACGGCATAACTGGATAAGGTGTTACGCCGTAACGCCGTAACTATAACTCTGACGAGATTTCCTTCCAAATATAGGGTTACGACGTAACTAGATATAGTGTTACGCCATAAAGTCTTCCTTGATCCTCGTACTTGCCTAATTTATGTTACGGCGTAACCATTTTTGGTGTTACGCCGTAACATACTTTAGAATTTACACTTTAAGTCCTTTTTCCTTTGTTTCTTGTCACTTTCCTGCATTTCACCTGAAAACTACAAAACAATAGAAAATATCTCGTTTTTAAGTGTTAGTGAGACATTTTTAGGTATTTTAGGGGGTATTTTGCCACCAAAAAGTATTAAATATTTGATGTTATCATTACAGTTCGGTTTTTTTCGGTTTTCGATTTTCGGTTTGGTTTTGGTTTTTTTGCTCACCCCTACCAATTTATATGCTTTTTTCTTGTCAGATTAAAAACCGTTAGAACAATAAAGATATTTTTTTGTTAGATGTTTGAATATTTTGATTGATAACGGGTGGGAACCCAAAATTTTTACTTATACTTTTTAGAGTAAAAATGCATAGTTTGTCTTTGTAAATCTTTTGTCTTTTGACTTTTTCATTTCCTACAAAGGCTTTCTTTAAAAAAGTTGCGGTTGATAAATATAACTAGAGATTTATTTAATGAGAAAATTACCGATGTGAACACCTTATAATAGTATATTACGAAAACACCTATTTAATCTGTGTATTACGAAAATAGTCTTCCAACTCAGCTACGCGTATGACTTTTTACACCACGCGCTTTCATGTAGAAACTGACATATGGACCCCACACGCACAAACAAAGATCGTGCTCCTAGCTATGTGAGCTGCCATGACCCCAGTATCTTTCTTAGTTCAATGAATCATAACTGTGACTTATGTGAGTACGTGCAAATGATTTTCAATAAATCATAAATGTGATAATGTGAGTAGCTTTACTTCAATCTGACTTATGTTTCAGTGTGACTTATATGATTCTGCTTTGCTTTATGATTCTTTAGTGAATCATAAATGCATTTTTACTTCAACCATCCTAATCCAACTACTCATTCTAATATCTATATTAAATCAATTCAACCATTCACTACCCTATCTTATTAGTTTTTACATCTTCACCATACATAAAAATAGATCGAGTGATTTGGTTTGTTTTATGCTTCGATGATTCTCTTGGTTTCATATTTTGTTTGTTTGTTGGGTTTCCCTAACTCTATTATGATGTTGTTAAAGATTTTGTGAAAACTGAAAATCTTGAAATGGTTGAATGTTTTCAGAATATGGAAAACTATTGCATGGTTGATATTCGGTTCAAGAATGAAAGGTATTAGACGGTTGACCAGTTTGACAATATTCAATATTATGATAAGGTTTTACATGTGATGTTTGACGAAACTGAATGTAACCCCTGCCCTTTTCATATTTTGAATGTTCTAATTTAGTCCTTCGACAATTTGATGTTTGTCAGTTATTTAGAATATTGTACCATGTAGACCGTGATGATTTTAAGAGAATTGAGGAAATTTGATGGTTTATGGTGTATAATAATCTTTTTAGAGGTTATTATTGTGTTATGTAAGTTCTGGGTGGTTAACTCGTGAAATTCTAAGAAATGATGAAAAACGAGTCCTGACACGTCTGTTAATGTCCAAATGAGTTTTTGGGAGATCTAATATGGAAATATGTCAAGTAAATACTCTAAGTTATTGGAAAAGTATTTTTAAAGTGAATAAAAATGCTAGGTAACTTTGGGAAATAATTTACGGTTGAGTTTTATGAGTTTTTAAGTGATCCCGACATGAAAAGAAGTCCCCGAACCCCCTTAAGATAGCCTAACCGGTTCGAGACAAGGATGGGACAAGGGTGGCTAATTTTTTGCTACATGGTCCCAAGGAGGTACTAGTTTTGGCTTATATAGTTTTATATCCTTCCATAACACACATTCCATCAATTGTTTTAAAAATAAAACAGACACACTTGTTTCTTTTTCCCTCTTTGGTTTTTCCGAACTCACAAACACACATACAAACTTTAATTTTCAAATTTGATCAAAAACATGAGAGTTTGGGTACTTCCGGATTGATTCTAGTACACGAGTTGGCATTTAAACAACGTTTGGGTTGTCCGGTTCGCGTCGAAATTTATTTTGAAGACCATTTTTGTAAGTCTTTCAAATTTATTTTTAACTTGTACTTTTGGGTTGTTAGTGATGCATAGATGTTAGTTGTACGGCCCGATCGTTAAAAATCGAAAGCGAAAAGTTTACAAATGAATGTCTAAGGTGCGTTTAGGATTCAAAATAAAAAGGAAAAATATAAGGTTTTGTTAGTTTTGATATTTTGGTCGTGATGGTTGAAAAACGTATATTTGCTATGTAGCTTGCTTTGTATATAGCTTATTTTGGCTTATTTGTTGGTTCGAATAGCTTATTTTGAGCTTAATAGCTCACGGCGTCAAGGGGAATATACAAGAAGGGTATTTTTGGTTATTACCCTAGTATATTGTATTTTGTGGACTAATATTATAGCTTATGTGATAACCAAATGCGATACGTAGCCTATTAGCTTATTTTTTAAGCCTAATATTCATATTTTTGAGCATATGGGCTCACGGCCCAATAAGCCTTAGTGAGCCGTGGCTTAACTAGGGTTTATTGTTGTTCGGGTTACTTATTTACTTATTGATTTGAACTTATATATGCTATTGGGCCTTGGATTTGGGCTTAGAACGTATGTTGGATACATAAAAAGTATAATGGATCCTTATTGGGCCTTAAAGCCCAATAAGCGTTAACTAGTCGTTTTGGGAGTTTTAACGAGCTTTTAGAAAGTGAAATGTACTAGTGAAGTTATATTGAAAGTCATTTTGAGAAAGAATTTTTGGTAAACGTTGTGAAATGTGATTTTTGGAAATTTGTTGGAAAGTGTCAAAATGTTAGAAAATGTTTGAAAACGAGGTTTAGAAACCTTGAGAAATGTCATATAAACGTACGGGTCATGCCGAAATTTCATAAAAAAGTCTATACTTAGAATTTTACTTAAAATGTAAATTTTATTTTAATAATTAAATATTATTATTTTATTATTTTAATAAGTCGACTAAAAGACGAAAAATATAATTTTCCTCAAAACTTTTCCAAAATGATTAGAAACATAATCGTTTCATTTCGTATAATATAGATAATGTATTTATGGTAACTAAGTGTACCGAATGAACTTATCGAAGTATATTTATGATTATATATTATAAATATATACTTATATTACTTATCTCTTTTTGCTAAATAGAATAAGTATAAGTATATTGTACTCAGGTATGGGTTTGATATGGTAATTTAGAGTTACGTCGTCAACCATCACACCACTAAAACGTTTAAGATAATCGTACAACGCATCTAACCTCTATGCATCAAAACCGGGAAAAATGTTTGGAAATGAATGATTTAAAATGGGATATTAACTGGACTAGGTCGTGTGCGAACGTCGTAGCATTTGCTTGTATTGAGATCTTTGTGGAGAACTGTTGCTTTAGGTGAGTTCTCGTAGCCCCACTTTTTATTGTTTTTCCGTTGGGGGAAAATGATACTCAAATGTGTTTTGAACTGTTTTCTGAACTGTGCGAAATGTGGTTTTGTTTTTGGGATAATTTATGTGCTTATGACTGGTATGTGAATATGTGTAATGTGATCTTACTTGCATGTACTATGTTTGGCATGGCAAGGGTTGTGATTTACTTGCATGTACTATGTTTGGCATGGCAAGGGATGTAGTTCTTCACCTTAATTTGCTCCAGCTGGTAGGCTTTAGGTGTGGTATGTCATCAGGGTTGCGACCCTAAGAGCGTTGGTACGCACTGGTGATAAGACTAGCAGGGATTCTAGGTCTTGGTACATGATTAGCGAAGATGCTAAGTCATGGGTTTGTTTGCATATATTCACTGTCATATAGCACTATTGTCCAACCGTATGAGATATTGGCACATCGACTAGGTTTTGAGTCAAAACCTAAGAGCTCACCAACATTATTGTTGATGTTTTCGAGTATCATTTTCAGGTAATGTTAATGATCGTTAGAGTATGGTGCTTGTAGTAGACTTTAGAGAATCCTGTAAGAATCTTGTTTGAAATGTCTTGCATTTGATGTACGTTTTAGATTCGATTTTCTTGAGGATATATAAAAATGCCTTCTCAAAAGCAGACGGATGGTTGGTTTTAAATTACAAAAGAAAACCATGTTGAGTCAAAACCAGTCACTTCATAGACTTCACATACCAAACAAACAGGGACACATCAAAACACAAATGTCATTAGCCCTGGAATGTACAGAGTTGTCACACAACAAGAATCACAAACAAACAAGTCTAAGAATGTGTTATCTTCTACAGGAATGAATGTACATTCCAGTGTTAAAAGACCAAAGAGTAGAGATTCACATGTCAAGACCAGTGTCTTAGATGTCTCTAAGAATGAAGCAAAGAAAGAAGCAGTTTATGTTAGGAAAAATAAGCAAACAGATAATACATTTGCTAATGTTGTGTTCAAAACAAGGTTTTGTAATTAGATGGTTGCTGTTGCAAACGCTTTTAAAGCGAAAAACTTGTTATGTGTTTCTTGTATGCAAAATGTGCTTATTCCTTGTCATGATAAATGTGTTGCTAAGCATAAATTAAATGTGCGTTCGAATGCTCGTAGAACCTTCTCTGTTAATTCTAGGATACCAAAATCTTCTGAAACTACTTTTGTAGCTCCTAAGACTAGGTTTTCTGAGAAAGCAACACAATCTAAGACTTTAGATACTACTTCTGTAGCTTCCAAATCTAAGATTGATGAAGCAAGTGCATCAAAAGCTAGAGATAAGGTTTCTAGTGAGATTAAGAAAAAGAAAAGACTAGCATGGCCCGTGATAAACCTTAAGCCACCATCATGCCTTAAACAAGATTCGGACAGTAGTTTATGGCAAAAGGTTTGATCACATATCAATTTTATGTGGAACCGTTCACAAAGCCACATGCTCATACTAATCCTTCGAATACGAAACCACTGGTTTCAGTTAAGAGATGGATAGTTAAATTGCCCAGTTGTCCATGTGTTGGCTCTTCTTGTGTTGCAGGTAGTCCAGATCGTTCTATGGGTTGTTGACAGTGGTTGTTCAAAGCATATGACGGGTGATCATTCACTATTGAGAAACTTCGTTGAAAAGTTCATGGGAACGTTCGTTTGAAATGACAACTTTGCAGCTATTACAGGTGGTGATTATATACATGGCAATATTACTATTTGTCA
Organism: Tanacetum coccineum; assembly: GCA_026074375.1. Classification (NCBI taxonomy): domain Eukaryota; kingdom Viridiplantae; phylum Streptophyta; class Magnoliopsida; order Asterales; family Asteraceae; genus Tanacetum; species Tanacetum coccineum. Next base: position 7,094 of record BQNB010080906.1, read on the forward strand.
TGTATATTATGTTGAAGGTCTTGGACACAATCTCTTTAGTGTTGGACAATTTTGTGATGGAGATTTGGAAGTGGCTTTTCGTTCTAAAACATGTTATGTTCGAAATCTGGAAGGAGATGATTTGCTCACAGGTGGACGCGATTCGAATTTATATACCATCTCCATTTCAGACATGTCTGCTTCTTCACCCATTTGTTTAATGTCCAAAGCAACTTTAACAAAGTCATGGTTATGGCATCGACGACTGTCACATCTTAATTTTGGCACCATAAATGATCTTACCAAACTTGACTTGGTTGACGGTTTTGGTATGTGCTTAATTACACTTACCTTTTTCCATAAAAAACAAACTTAAATGACCAAAAACAGACAAAAACTGCCAATATATGTTTGTTTTGCATTTGTGTTGTGCAGGAAACGGATATTCAGAAAAGGACGAAAAATAAAGCCAAAACGACAAAACTGGGTGGAAAAGTGTGAAAAGACGAAGCCAAATCAAAGCCAAACAGTCAAAGTCAACCCCGAAAAAGTCAAAGTTCATAAGAGGTCAAAAGCAGAAGAGAAGAAATATTACTTGAGGAACAAAAATTGCCAATCCTAAAATTTATTATTACAAAGGACACAAAAAAGGGTCTGATTTGCAATTTAGTTAAAATATAAGTAGAGGGGGCATTTCTGCCAACCCCTCTTACTTGTATTACAAAGGGACTAAGTTTGCAATTCAAGTTATAAGGTTGAGGGGGCATTTCTGCCAAACCCTCAACCTTGTATTACCATCAAGGACGAATTTTGCAAACAAAAGGATATGGTTGAGGGAACCAATATTGCCAACTAACCAAACCCACACCCTGTCACCCCAAACCTATTTATAACAGGTTTTCCCGCCATTTTTCCCCGCCAAACCACTCACGGGTTAACAACCACCTTTTTATCCCATAAACCTCATTAAACCTTAGATAATCCCTCCCCCTCCTCTCCACTACCACCTCTACCAAGAAAAGTTGCCAACCTTGGCAAACTCACATTTTTTCGAGCTAAATTGAGGGTCAAGATTGTGATCCGAGAATACACAGACTCAATCAAGGGCCAAGACTTATTTTGAGCTTCTCTCTCACCAAACAAACACACTAGGAGCTTTTTCACTCAGCAAGAAAGCACAATGCCTTGAAAGTGGAACTTGGGTTTCGGGTATAAATACCCCCCCCCATGGATGCAAGAGAGGATCATCTTTACTTTTCAGTTTTATCTATTTTTTATATGTAATTCAGTCTAAATAGCTTTTCATTTTGAATTGTACTCAAGCTTTTAGTTAATGAAAATTCGAAAGTTCTTCATAAATCTTGTCATAGTTTCTTTTACTTTACCTTCTAATTGTTAAAATTGGATTTTAAAAGTTTCTCAACATCTTATTTAACTAATATAATCAAAATAATCAAGCTAAATTATAGCTTAGTGGTGAGTTCGGGTTTAAGTCAAAAGTTTGACTTAAGAAAGTCAAACAAGCAAAAGTGGAGTTTCGGTGTAATTTTGATTGACCCATTGGGTTGATATAAATTCAGAAATATAAGGACTTAGGGGTGTTAGGATTAGCTTTAGGTTCCTTTTCATTAGACTTTTTGTAAGTTTTCATTTTTAATTTTCTGCAATTTTTTTTAATTTCACTGTAGCATTGCTTTTTCAGCTTATTGTTGCTTATTTCCTGTCTAATTTGTACTTATCTATGCTCATTATCCATGCTTAGAGGTCTATCTTTGAGACCCTTAGTTTAAATCTTAAAAATTAAGATTTAAAAGTCTCATTTGCAAAAATTAGGCATAGTTACAAGCCTCTTGTTGCTTATTTGTTCACACCTTTTGCTTTTTAGCCTTTATTAGTTTAGCAGCCTAAGTGCTTATCTAGCAGTACTAACTTTAAGGTTAGTACTGCTGAGATTTTAAGCTTATCTCTGGCTTATTCAGTTGTCCTAATTAGCTTAATTTAGTTCCTTTGTTATTACCAGAGTGCTTTGTTACTTTGCCTTTCATTTTCATTTGCTTATTGTGCCTAAAAGCCAAAAGAATAACCAAGCAATTTGAGCTCTAAGTACTTTAAGCATTCTGTCCTTCCTAGCTTTTTCTAGCAGCTTTTTCATAGACTTACTTTGTTTCAAAATAAGTTTAGAATGTTTTTTCTTAGAGTTTTTTATGTCCTCTTTTCCTTTTTCTAGATTAAGGGTTCTCAAGTTTTTGTCTTGTGGCTTATTTTTAAGCCACAAAGTGCCCTTTGTCTGTTTTTAGCTAGATTCCATGTCAGTAGCTTAATAAGCTCTTTCAAGCTTATTTTTCTTTCTTTTTGCTTAATTCATCATGAATTTGCTTATTTGCTTAGTTTAGTTTCATTTTAGCTTACTTGCATCTTTTGTAGCTTTTTCAAAATCTAAAAAAAGAAAAAAAATAAGCCTTAAGCTTTCTTAAGCTATTCTGCCAACTTTAAGCCCGTTTTCCAGCTTATTTATAAGCTTTTGTAAAAACTTGTAGCTATAAAAATTGCTTATTTAGAAGTACTTTTTAAGTTTATAAAAAAAAAATTTGAAAAAAAAATAAAAAGGGGAAGGCCAAAGCCCCGGGTGAGCAAGACTCGAACCCGGGACCTCAAAGCCCTCACCCTTTATAAACACTACACACCCTACCGCTGCGCCCTTGGGTCTTTTCTGTTAGACCCTTGGGCACTTTGGTATTTAAGGGTGTGTTGGCCTCTTAAGCTATTAAGCTGTTTAGCTTATTCGACAGATTATTTGTTAAGCTGTGCGACTACTTATTTTTCCTTGGGCCCTTGTCATTTTAGTTATGTTGTTGTAAAATTTTCTAATTTTTTTAAAAACTGTTTAGTATTTTTTTTATAATTTTTTTCTTTAAAAACTTTTAAAAATCATAAAAAATATAAATATATTCAGAAAAATATAAATTCCTTTTTTTCTAAAATTTTCTTTTTTCATATTTTTGTTAGAAAAATATAAAAGTTTCTTAGGATTAATTTTTCAAAAAGTCACTTTCTAAAGAACGGGATTTGTCCCCGTTCTTGTCTTGACTCGTTTTTGGGTCAAACGACCTTCATTTTTAGTTTAGTTTTTTTTTAAACTTTGTTATTTGTCATTTAGAATCTATTTTAGCCTTTAATTTGTTTAGGGTTTAATTTGCAAATTTAGGTTTTTTAGCCCTCGTTTTCATGGCCGTTTTAGGATTTAATATATATATGCTTTCCATTTTGACGTTTTTATTTAATTGTTTTTGCTATTTAACTTGTAGAAATTGAAACCAATCATACCTTTGTCGATATATCAAACATCAATCATCAATACGGTGTTTGATTTTCCATTTAAAGCCTACGGTTGGGTCAAACGGACAGGGAATCATACTTCCGGCTACATATATATTTTATTTTGGTGAACTTTTGACCATTCCTTGTGTAAAGGTAATTGGTTGAGTGTTTGCTTATATATTATATATATATATATTATTGACGAATCAGGTTTACCAAAGTTCAAATATGGAAAAGATCATCTTTGTTCCGCTTGTGAAAGAGGAAAAAGCAAGAAAGCTTCTCTCCACTAAATGTTCCATGTTATTACTATAATTAGAATTACTTCATATGGATTTGTGCGGTCCAATAAGAGTAGCTTCGGTCAATGGAAAGAAGTATATTCTTGTGATAGTGGATGATTTTTCTAGATTAACGTGGGTTTATTTTCTTCGTTCAAAAGACGAAACTCCAGAGATCATCAAGAAATTCATTGCTCAAGCTCAATTGAATTACAAAGCTAAAGTTTGCAAGATTCGGACTGATAATGGCATTGAATTCAAGAATGCAACTCTCAAAGCTCATTATGAAAAGTTAGGCATTATGCAACAATTTTTAATTGCTCGCACACCTCAGCAAAATGGAGTAGTAGAACGATGTAATCGTACTCTAGTTGAGGCTGCTCGCACAATGCTTATTTTTTTGAGGTTACCTGAATTTCTTTAGGCTGAAGCAGTAGCTACAACATGTTTTACTCAAAACCGGTCAATAATCAACACACGACACAATAAAACACCTTATGAGCTGTTACGTGGACGAAAGCTAAATGTGGAGTATTTTTATGTGTTTGGCTCATTGTGTTATCCGACAAATGACCATGATGATCTTAGGAAAATGAAACCTAAAGTAGACATTGGAGTTTTTATTGGTTATTCGGAAACATCAAGAGGTTTTTGAATCTATAATCGTCGCACCAAAAGGATTATGGAGACTATTCATGTCAAGTTTGACGATCTTACAGCAATGGCTTCTAAAGACGATTGTTTAGAACCCGATCTTTAACGATTTAATAATCTAAATTCATCAGATGACTTAATGAATACTCCTTCAAAAGAGGATTTGGATCATTTGTTCGGTCCAATGTTTGAAGATTATTTTGAGCGAAAATCTTCTGATACTACCATCAATTCCGCTGCACAACCGTCTCATGATCAAGAAGTCTCACCTTCTACATCTTCAATCATTGTTGACACACATGAGGCTCCTCCCGTTGTCTTACAACATTGTCGAACAACTTCTCCCAATCTCTTTACAAGAGTCTGATGAATTCAATCAAGAAGATTCTGCTGATTTTTATGGTAATACACAGTTTGTTCCATATGATTCTCTGAATCATGAGGAAATTGAGTCATCTACAACGAATCTCGAACCATCAAATGTGCAGAATTTCCATCAAGTACAACCCTCGACTCACATTTGGACAAAAGATCATCCTCTAGACCAAGTTACGTGGTGACCCATCAAATGTTATGACTCCGTCAACGGCTACATACGATTCTGAGGTTTGCATGTATGCATTTAACCGTTAGCACTATTGAACAATGAACATCAAAGAAGCTATGGCCGCTTCATTGTTAGATGATGTCCTTGCAAGATGTGTGGAATCTATTTGAAAGACTCAAGTTTGGGAATTGGTTCCTACGACCAGAAGGAAAAGAATGTTATGCCTCTGCAAATGGCTTTGAAGAATAGTGATCTCTTTGTGTAGGTTTTGACCTTTTGCCTTGGTTAAGGGCATTTGGTTGAGATTTGCATTTGAGTTGTTTTATATATGTATACTGTTTGACGAACCAATTAAGCAACCAGAATAGATTATAATGATAAATAAGCTAGAAAACTAAAACTGATGAACACTTGAAAATACTTTGAAAAGGAAAATAAGCTTAAATAAGCTTACTCCTAAAAACAGTAAAGGAAAATGGTTTAATCTACTCTAAAAAACTAAAGAAATTTTAAATAAGCAGAAATAATAAGCTGGTAAGCTAAAATGAACCACCAGTACTAACAGTTTTAACTAACAGTACTAACTTGGTGTTAGTACTGGTAGTTTTAAGTTAGTACTGTTCCAAAAGTAGCAGTACTAAGGTTAGTACTGCTAGTTGAAAATACCCCTTAAAAATCATTTTTTTTTCTTTCAGGCTAATTAAAAACAGATTATCAAATAACAAATTAAAACACTTATAAGCGACTTTTAATCAAGAATAAGAACTTAAATAAGCTAAATTGGCCTAGCAGTGTTAACTCTTAACTAGTAGTTTTGTCAAATGAACTAACAGTTCTTACTAAGAAAGTGATACAAACTATTTTAAAACTGACAATTAAGCAAGATACGCACTAAACATACTGATACAACACAAATAAGTAAACATAAGTAACAATAAAGCACTAATAAGCAGTTCTACAGTAATTAAGAAACAATAAGAAAAAGAGAGAGACTTACAACACCCTTGCTCAAAACAGGGTCAAACAATAAATCTACAAGCTCTAGCTTGCATAGAACAAGCTAGTGAGAGTCCATAAGCCCATCCAGAATTGGCTTATCATCCATAAAATAAGCTAAGTTATATTAAAAATTTAAAACTAACTAGTTTCTAACATGCCTCAAAGGCTTACAAAAGGCTCTATTTATAGCCGAAGTCTTCTCCTTTTCGACTTCTTTCTTCTGTGTTTCTTTGTAGAGACAAAAACCAAGTGTGCTTCTTGTGTGAGGAGATTCTAAAACAAATCCCAGCCTTCAATTTCTTTTATGCTTCTTTGGAGCAATCACAGCCATCGAAAATACTTGGGAAGGGTAAAGGATTGCCAACATGGCACTTATACAGCTGGGGGGCCGAAAGTCTTCATCATCCTTGGACTTGCAGCTTGTGCTTCTTTTGTGAGAGCAAAAACTAAGTGTGCTTGTTGTGTGAGGTGATTCTCAAGCAAATCCCAGCCTTTAATTTCTTTTGTGCTTCTTTGGAGTCAATCTCAGCCATTGAAAATATTTGGGAATGGTGTGGATTGCACATTGGCACTTAACACATCTGGGGTGGGGGGGATATAAATAGTAGGGTGGATGAAATGATTTAGGTAGGGTGTTGAGTGGTTTTGCAGGGGAGAAGTATGGGGCGACATACAAGTTGTAACTGGGTTTGTCAAGGCGGGAAAGATGGCTTTTTGGGAAGTAGGCAGCTTTGGTCCCCTCAAGTTGTATAACTTGAATGCAATCTTTGCCCGGTTTGCAGTTTTGACCCTTGCTTTTTATCTTTTGTAATACAACTTGAGGTTTAGCAGTTTTAGTCCCTCAAGTTGTATTTTCTTCATGTGGATGACTTTTGACTTTGACTTGACTTGGTCTTTTCCACTCCGTGCTCGGATTTGCTTGTTTTTGGCTTTCTTTTTGGTCCTGCTCTTGAATATCCGTTTCTTGCACAACACAAATACAATGTATTTTTGGTACGTTTTTAGTCTTTTAAGTCCGTTTTAAATGGAAAGTGGTATGTGTAATTAAGCACATACCAAAATCCCCCATACTAAGGTATTGCCGTGTCCTCACACAATGTTATGAAGTAAACACTCAAGAAAACTAAGAATCTCTACCCCCCCTCGACTAATTACCTTGAAAAGTAGCAAAGCGTTTGTTAAGGGGAACTAAAGAGTCAATAGCTTTGACAAGTCCCGTTTTCACCATTTTTTATATGCACACTAACTATCCCTAATATTTTTGGATTTTTCTTTTTCTTTTCTTAATTGACATGTTCGACTTCCTTTATTTTATAAACACTGGGATCATAGAATGAGAAACTTCCATAGAATAATCTACGGATGTCCAGATGGATAAATTCATCGTCCCCGATTTTTCACTAGATCCAAACCAAGCAATTAAACAAGATCATTTGTCAATATAAGTCTAAATGTTAAGCACTCATACTTATGACTTGCGAACTTTTAACTCCCAACATGGATATATGATTTAAATGTGTGTACTCATTTCGACTCAACCATAGATCAACTTATTTTCATAGTCGTAATTCAAGATGAACCAAGACTCAAAGCAACAACTTATTAGGACCTTGTAACTTGATTTTAAAGAACGAAAATTTAAACTGTAGAACTTTTTGCAACATCTTTATCATCATAATCATAAGTTCTTAAAGCTAGGAATGCGTTGCTTAGTTTGAACACCTACCTAGGCCTCGCTCCCTGGTAGGATATCACAACCAACGACCGGTGTTCTTAGTTTGAAAACCCACCCCGTTGCTAGCGTAGTGGGAAATCACATCAACACCTTCTTCCTAATATGGCTAAGGATAGGTGTCTTAGTTTGAACCCTCACCTAGACCTCGCTTCCTGGTGTCACAAACACACTATATCCTAGAAGTAAAGATGTCTTAGTTTGAACCCCCACCTCGTTGTTAGCGGAGTGGTGATATCTACGACAAATTTTTATTGACTACATATAATCAATCTGCATGCTTCATTGGCGTAATTTCATATTCATGCATTTTTGCATTCAGTATTTCATTCATTGCTTCTTTGCATTTTAAAACTTTCAAAATTACTAAGAACAGAAAAAACTTTGCTTTAAGAATCAGTTACAAATTTGAAGCTTTTCTAAAAAAAATCGATTGACTTAGTTGGAAATGAAATGGCACGTATGATTAGGTGGATTAAAAGTATTGGTGAGAAAAAGCACAAGTTTCTCATTTAAGTTTTAGAAGAATCTTGCTCAGCACATAAACTTATATTTAACTCTATCACTTCTTGTTCTTCACCTTATTAAAATTCGAAACACAGAATTCGTGAAAGCTTAGCCTACAAGCGGTAAGTTGAGGAACTAGCTAGGGCTCAACACGCCCGATCGAGTCAAAAATTATTCTCATTCTACCCATTAGGAAAGTCGAAACTGTGACAAAACACTTATTTTATTTTTGAAAATTTTTAAATTTTTTCATTTTTTGGTATTTTTGCAAAAATTTGGTGGTAAAAACGGGATTACATGATAACAACGGCTGCAGGCAAAATCAAATCGAAGATCCCCTCCATACTAGAGACTAAACATCGTCTCGATGTTTTGAAAGGCACCCTATGTAAATCTAAGGGCCGTTTATTAAGTGTGCCTAAAAAGATAAAACGTTAGTCGATTAGATTAGATACTGGATTCCCAAAAATGAAGCTGGATGTGAACTTCTGATAAAAATACAAGGCATGAGTGTACTTCACATATCCAGGCAATCCTGGGACAATTAATAACACAAACGAATCTACGGGTAATGGAAGAGGCGAAGCCTCCACACAACCAGAAAACACGTATTTATTTTTACACAATAACTTACGATAGCATGGGGTGCCTCCACAGAAAGCGCTTGTTTAAGGTCGCTATGCTTGACCCGTCACTTGAATTTATTGGCCCATGGGGAACATCTGGAGATCTGGGACTACCATTTGTGGTATGTCCCCTCCAAAGTAGTGCTTCAAACGATGACCGTTCACTTTGAAATTTGGCCCAGAGTTTTGGGATAACTCGACAGTGCATATGGAATACTTGGGTTAACAGTGAATGGTCCACTCCAGCGGGTTTTAAGCTTTCCTGAGAAAATCTTTATATAGAATTAAAAAAGGAGGACTCGATCACGACGTTGAGAAACGCGGTTCTTGATCTTAGAGTCATGGTTTCTCTTTGTTTTTTTCTTTAATAGGATCAAAGAGATTTCATATGGCATGATCACGAAGTTCATTTAAGTTCATTGAGTTTGAAATTTTTATGTAATCAACCCGCGGTTTTGATATCAAGTTTGTATGCTGAAGGGCCCAGTTAAGCTTTGTGACTGAGTCGATCGGAAGTGGACATGCCTTCCTATTCACCAACTTATTTGAGTCACCCGATGGGTGTTTTGTAAGTGTGACGAAAGCCAAGTGCTGTCATCTAATTTAATCCGACTCAAGTGGATCGATTTTTCGCCATGCACGGTCCTTTCAAGGAATTTGTTTCAATACCACGATGGGATACCTCAACTTGTCCACTTGTTTATGGATGATACGGGTGGAGGACGATGAGTGGAATCCGTATTTAAGCATGCTTGCAAATTGGTCATTGTTAAATATGGGTTTCCCAGCGATCATTATGATTTGCACGAGGGCACCAATATGGCGAAGAGAGATTTAAGAAATTTGCAAACAACTCGGGCGTCATTAGTGGGGAGTGCTTTTGATTTAAAACATTTTGAATGTAATAGACGGCCAAGAGTATATATTTGTTCCCTCTTGAGACGGGAACTGGGTCCCATAAATCAATGCCCTAATGTCAAAGATTTCGTTAAATTGGATAGATTTTTGAGGCATCTCATCACGTTGCGAAATTTTTCCTTGCGTCGACAAATGGTCACATCGGGTGCATAGTCGTGGGGCATCCTTGTAGATCGTTGGGCAATAGAACCTGAATCGAAGATCTTTTTAGCTATGTAATTTGGCAGTAGTTGTCCCCCGGTGGGTCCACTGTGGCAAGCTTTGAGGATGTCAAAAGCTTCTTGCCCCGAAACACAACGCCTAATTACTTGGTCAGCACAGATCTTGAATAGAAAGGGGTCGTCCCAAATGTAATGCTTCACGGTTCTTTTGAAGAATTTTCTTTTCTGTGGGTTGACATCCACTTTGATCACGAAATTTCAGCATGGTAGTTTTGCGATGTCAGCAAACATGGTGGTACTAGCTTCAAGAACACAATCGAACTAAGAATTTCAAGTGGAAACTTTTCATTTATTCCTTTGGGTCGAGACTCATTCTTGTGGAGGATTCTCTAATTCTGATAGTTTGATAAGCCGCTAGGTTCTCAGTCCTTCGTGTCTAAATACATCAAAAGTCGAAACTCCTTGAAGAGCAGAAACCCATCGGAGCAATCTCGCCTTAGAATCTTTCTTAGCAAAGAGATACTTGAGGGCGGAATGATCCGTATACACAGTGCATTTGTTCATGACAAGGTAAGATCGGAATTTTTCGAATGCGTACACCACGGCTAACATTTCTTTCTCTGTCGTGGTGTAACGTGATTCCGCCTCATTCATTGTTTTACTTGCATAATGTATAGGCCTGAAGTGTTTCTCATGACGTTGCCCCAAGACTGCACCTAAGGCGAAATCGCTTGCATCGCACATAAGTTCAAATGGTTCATTCCAGTCTGGGGCAATCAGGATTGGAGCCTCGGTTAGATTCTTTTTGAGAGTGTTAAATGCTTCAATACACTCTTTGGAGAAATAAAACGGAGTCTCTTTTTCAAGCAAATGGGTCATGGGACGGGCTATTTTTGAGAAATTCTGGATGAATCTTCTATAAAACCCGGCATGCCCAAGAAAACTACGGACACCTTTTACAGTAGTCGGGTAAGGGAGCTTGGCGATAACGTCAATCTTAGCTCGATCGACCTCAATTCCCGACTTGGAGATTTTATGTCCAAGAACAATGCCTTCCTTACCTTGAAATAGCTTTTCTCCCAGTTTAGAGCTAAAATTGGGTGTCTTCACACCCAATTAAGCATCATTCCAAAATGGGTTAGGCATATAGAGATAAGAAATTCCAAAAACCGAAAAAATAAATAGTCTTCCATAAACTCCTTCATCGTTTCTTTTCGATCATGTCATGGAAAGATTGCCATCATACACCTCTGAAATGTGCCTGGTGCATTGCAGAGGCCAAAGGGCATGCGTCGGTAGGCAAAAGTTCCGTATGGCAAGTAAATGTTGTCTTTTCCTGATCATTTGGGTCGATTGGAGTATTTGAAAATAACTGAGAAAACCAGCGAGAAAACAATTGATTCGTTTCCGCAATCCTCTCGAAGCATTTGGTCCATGAATGGTAGTGGAAAGTGGCTTTTCAGGTGGTTCATTCAAACTTTCGGTAGTCATGCATACCCGCAATCCTCGTAACTAATCGAGTTGGGATCAAAATCATTTTGTCTCATTCTCACTACGGTAAAACCACTTTTTTGGTACACAGTGTAACGGGCTTACCCAGGGACTATCCGAGATAGGGTAAATTAATCAGCGTCAAGAATTTTTTCAACTTCTTTTTTTATGACATCGTGGATTTTTGGGTTTACCCGTCTCTGATGTTGGACCGCTGGTGTGTAGTCCTCTTCCATTAGATTTTATGAGTACAAAATTCCGGGTTAATACCTTGATTTCGGAGTAGTTTCCAAGCGATGGCTCGCTTGTGGGACTGCAACACCTTTATGAGAGCGGTTTTCTCCAAGACACTCAAATCTTTAGCAATTATGACTGGTAACTTGTTGTCACCTTCTAAAATGCATATTTGGGTGGGGGAAGGTATGTCTTGAGCATCAAGATACAGCAAACTTTTATCAGTCTTGGATTATTATTGAATTCTACTTATCCCATATACCCTAAGGCTCTTTAAGGAATAAGCAAAATATTTATTAATGTGATACATATAGTATGCCAAATTAAGTATTCCTGATGTGTACTCATCCTAATCACAAAGGAACTAAAGAAAACTTCTATTAGCTAATTATTAACCAAAAAACCGCACAACTCTATTTATTAAACATTTATATATAAAGGTGAAACAAGCTAATGGGAGAAAAAGCCACAATTAACACTTATGAGCTTGAAAGAAAACCAACTATTCTACGTTTAATGTCATGACTTATAAATAACACTATCATTTCTCGTTCTTCGCAATTTAAAATCTCTAAGAAAGAGACTAGCAAATACTTAGCCATATAAATTCCAACTCGGCATATTTAAAATCTACTTGAGATTAGCACAAGTCTTCATTTACTAACGATTCAAGTCTAGCATGTTTAAAGTCTACATGAGACTAGCACAAACTATCATCATTAATTGTTAAGGGAGAAAGCTAGAACTCTACACGTACGATCGGGTCAAAAATTACTTCTTATTCTTACCAACGGAAAACCTACATTCGTGTCTTAACACTTATTTTCTTAATTAACTACTAATATATTTTTCCCTTTTTTTTATTTATATTTTTTACAAATAAGATCTTAAAAATTTAAATTTTTGCTATTTTTGTGGGAAAACGGGTACGTGAGAACAAAACAATAAGCAGGTAACATCAAATCGATAGATTCCCTTCCCCAAACTAAAACGAAACATTGTCCTTGATGTTTAAAGTCGGGTCTCTACGTAAATCTAAGCCGTTTATGAATTATGCAAAGATAAACGTGAATCGATAAGATGAAAGGATATCGGATCTCCCCAAACTAATTTCAAACAAAGAATGAGAAGCTCGAGTGAAACGGGATACAACACCGGACACGAGAGTCTTTAGAAATCATTGGGTTAATCCTGCAAAAATCACAACAAACAACAAACAACAAGAAACCAGAAGAGGATTGCACAACACATCACAACACTTTATAGAAAGAGAATGGATAAGCATGGGGTGAACTCCCACGAAGCGGCTTGTTTTTGGTCACCGAGTCGCAATCTCGACTCGATCCCTGAATTTAGTTGTCCTTAAGGAGAGCAAATGGAAGATAAAATCTCGATCGGGCTTTCATTAATGTTTGGACAAGCATATGAAAGTTCCATCCCGATGAGAGGCCACCGGCTCTAAGTGGAGATGCCGGGGTCAAAAATGGTATCCTCATTTTTGGTGGAGGAAAGTAAGGGAGAAACCTCAGGGTAGGTTACAAATGGGAGAAAAGTACGGATGGTAAATGTGAAGGAATCGTCCTCTTCAACATTTAGAAAAACAACATTTTCACCTCCCCCCGGGTCAAAACATTCATCTTCGTTTAATTCATCAAAATCGTTCTTCACGGACGTATCAGGCTCAACGTCAAAGGTAAAATGATTATACTCAGCAAGGGGAACAAGGTCATCGTTAAGCAATTCTTCAAGTAAAAGAATGTCCCCTTCTGAGTCATAGTCACTTTCAAAACCCGGTGGTGTTGAATCATTTGAAGCAAGAAATATGTCGATCTCCTCCATAAAAGGGTCACTATCCTCAACGGGGATAGGAGATGGAGAGAGAGACTCGATTGTAGCATCAGAATATTCAGATTTAGATTCTTCCGGAGGTCGAGGAAGAGAAAATTCATCAAAAGTAGAATCGATCTTCGTAGAATCAATCGGAGAGTCACGATTTAGTAGAGATTCTAAAAGATCCGATTCGGCGTTAAAAGCAATGTTTAAACTCCCGTGTGAATGGAATGGACAACATCTAAAGCCATTTTGATAGGAATAATTTCTTCCTTAGTGATAATTTTCATCGTCCAAGAACGTAAAGAGGATTGGAGAAATATTTAAATTCATCCTTTTGAATTTCCTCTTCGGATAATGACTCATCATCACTAGAGAAATCGTCGTTAGAATCGAAAAGTGGATTAGAAAAAGTCGTGAAATGAGATTCTGGTGAATCATCATTGGTATGTGCTTAATTACACATACCATTTTCCATTTGAAACGGACTTAAATGACTAAAAACGTACCAAAAATACATTGTATTTGTATGTTTTGCATTTGTATTGTGCAGGAAACGGATATTCAAGAAAAGGAACAAAAAGAAAGCCAAAAACAAACAAATCCAAGCACAGGGTGGAAAGGGCAAAGTCAAAAGTCAAGCCAAATGAAGAAACTACAACTTGAGGGGCTAAAACTGCCAAACCTCAAGTTGTATTACAAAAGATAAAAAGACAAGGACCAAAACTGCCAACCGGGTAGAGATTACATTCAAGTTATACAACTTGAGGGGACAAAACTGCCTACTTACCCTAAAGCCATCTTTCCCGCCTAACACAAACCCAGTTACAACTTGTATGTCGCCCCATACTTCTCCCCTGCAAAACCACTCGACACCCTAGCCAAAATCATTTCATCCACCCTACTACCCCCCCAGCTGTATAAAAGCCATGTTGGCAATCCCTCACCTTTCCCAAGTATCTTCAATGGCTGAGATTGCTCTCCAAAGAAGCACAAATGAATTTGAAGGCTGGGATTTGCTTTAGGACTTACCTCACACAACAAGCACACTTCGTTTTTGCTCTCCAAAGAAGCACAAGCTGAAAGTCCAAGACTTCGGCTATAAATAGAGCTTTTTGTAAGCCTTTGAGGCATCTAGTTTTTTAGTTTTTAATTAATTTCAGTTTTTAACTTAGCTTATTTTCAGTCATTTACAGCTTTTACTTTCAGCTTTGTAACACTTTCAAGTTTAATGCAAATTTGAGTTTTAAATCAGTTTACAATTCCAAGTGTTAAGTTTCCTACTTGTATTGTTTTGTATTTAAAAAGCTCTCAATACAGCTTATGTATAAGCTGTTTTCATTAAGTTAAACTAAAAAGTTAAGTAGTTAAGAGAAAATCACAAAAAAATCACTCTCAACTATACCACAGCTTAATTTATGGATGATAAGCCAGTTTTGGATGGGCTTATGGACACTACTAGCTTGTTTTATGCAAGCTAGAGCTTGTAGATTCATTGTTTGACCCTGTTTTGAGCAAGGGTGTTGTAAGTCTCTCTCTTTTTCTTTTTTTTTACTGTAGAACTGCTTCATAGTGCTTATTTGTTACTTATGTTTACTTATTTGTGCTTCATCAGTATGTTTAGTGCTTATCTTGTTTAGTTGTTAGTCTAAAAATAGTTTGTATCACTTTCTTAGTTAGTACTGTTAGTGCAATTAATAAAACTGTTAGTTTTGAGTTAACACTGTTAGACTAATTCAGTTTATTTAAGTGCTTATTCTTGATTAAAGTCTGCTTATAAGTGTTTTAATTTGTTATTTGATAATCTGTTTTTAATCAGTTTGAAATAAAAATGATTTTTGAAAACTTTAAAGGATATTTTCAACTAGCAGTACTAACTCTACTAACCCGGAGTTAGTACTGCTAGTTCTCTTTTGGGATTTTTCACTAGCAGTACTAACTTAAAGCTACCAGTACTAACTCCAAGTTAATACTGTTAGTACTGTTAGTTCATTTTAGCTTATCAGCTTATTGTTTCTGCTTATTTAAGATTTGCTTAGCTTTTTAGAGTAGATTAAGCCCATTTTCGTTTACTGTCTTTAGTAGAGATTAGTAAGCTCATTCTCCTTTGCAAAATATTTTCAATAGTTTATCAGTTTGTTTAAAGGCTAGCAGTACGTAACTATAACTACCAGTACAAACTCCAAGTTATACTGTTTGGTTAATACTGTGAGTACGTATGTTATGTACTGCGTGTTTCTCTTGTTTAATTTTAAGCTTTAATTGCATGCGAATTGCTATCTAAAATTTAGCTAGCTCAATTGGTTTGCCTTAAGTTTATTTAAGTTTATTTTTATCTTTGTGTAAGAGTTTTAAGTGTTTCTACCATTCCTAGCTTTATTCTTATTCCAGTTTATTTTCTTTGCTCATTTTTATGTGCATTTCCTTATCAGTATTAGTGCCAAATCATTCCTTGTCATATTCAAACATCAATCATCAATCGTCTTGCGATTTTCCATCTCCAGCCTCGTTGGGACATAACGACCCGGGAACACTCTATACTGCTTCCGGATTCATTGCTCTCGCGTGTTTTCGTCCCTTGTTGTGTGTTGATATTTATTGGCGCATAATAAAAGGGGTGAGTTCGCGCGAGTCAAATTTTGGCGCCGCTGCCGGGGAGGCTGAATACGATTATCACTACTTTTGACAATTTGTGTTTACATCTGTGAATATTTTCTTTATAAAAACATAAAAAGTACAAAAATATTTTTTTTTATTTTCTTTTATTAGTATAATTATCATCTAAAAACAAAAGAAAAACCAAAAATATAAAAACATTTTCCATAAAAAGAAATAAAACTCACAACTTGGTAAAAATACCAAAAATATAAAAACATTTTCCATAAAAAGAAATAAAACTCACACCCGGTTTTCCTCCCATGCAACACAACAGCCAAGCCAACAATCAGAATCGTTGGAACCAAAACCAAAACCGTGGGAAT
>BQNB010080907.1:0-29785 GCA_026074375.1 Tanacetum coccineum
TAGACCAGATATTGTGCATGCAACATGTTATTGTGCTCGCTATCAAGCGAAACTGACTGAGAAACATCTCACTGCGGTTAAACGGATCTTTTGGTACCTTAAAGACTCCATTAAAATAACAGGTTGAAAAGGGTATTGTTGAATTATTATTTGTCGGAACGGAATACCAGTTAGCTGACTTGTTCACTAAAGCTTTATCGGAAGATAGGTTTAAGTATCTTGTCAGACAACTCGGTATGAGATGTTTGACTCCAGATGAACTGGAGGTTCTGGCAATTGAATCTGCTTGATCCATCAAACATCAATTTGTAAATATTTTTATTCTTTCTTTATTTTTTATTTATAAAAAATTTTGAAAAAGAAAATACAAAAATATAAAACCAACAAAAAGAAAAACAAAATATAAAATCAGAAAATTTTCAAAAATACCAAAAAGAATCTTCTCGACATGTCTCTTGGAATCGATAACATTTACGTTCCTAGAAATGTTGATTAACATCGACACGGGCGTGTAAATGAAGTTCGAACAGGAGTTTCAAATGCTTTCAAAACATGTCATTTCTAAATTTTTCTTAATGACTTATGTACATTTCAGTGCATAACTCGGTCCCGAATGTAATAGGGAAGTGTACGCTTCAGTGCGCTTACTCTAAAATAGAAGAGAAGTCTTCTATCATGTTTTTAAAATCGTTGAACACAATTTTTCAAAAAGAACTTTCAATGTCAAAATTGTCTACAATATAATTTGTGGTCTTTTTCCATAAAAAGTGGTATTTGTTAAAATTGTGTGTTCAACACTCCCTTCCTCGAATAATTTTCAAAGAATTGTAGTTCGTAGAATGTCATTTTATGTGAATCAATTTCTGAGGGGGAGCTTTTTAAAACAAAGCCTTTTAATGTGTTGGGTACATCTCATAAATGTCAATTTTATGTATCCAAACACATTTTGTGAAATTAAAATGTGGAAACTTATAATGTCAATTATTAATATACATTGTTCACTAAGGCATCTCACTCCGTCTTCAACATTTTGTGGTGTCATATCAATTTTTCATTCCAATGTCAAGTTTTAATAAATATTGGTATCCCACATATACTGTTGAAGGGGAGCTATCGGAATCTGAATTCATGCAATATCATGGTATAATTTTTCTCCCCATGGAATTTTTCATGTCAAATTTTAATCAATTGGTATTTCAAATACTAAGTGTTTTATTATTTAAAATAAGGGGAGAAAATGTGATTAAAATATGATATAGAAGAATGTGATCTTTAAGACTCTAAGTGCAACTCTTTCCTTCATGTGCTAAACAATTTCGAATCTCGGAGCACATGTGTAGGGGGGGTATTTGAAAATAACAATGTCAGAAAATGGTTTTATGGTTCGATCTCTATACCCAACAACCTATTAATTTCACGACGATTCTGAAGTCATAAGGTGGTTAGGTTAGGTATAAGTCCTACGATCCAACCAGAACCGGAGGGATCTACCCAAGGACACTCCATAGTTAGAAATAGCAGTCCTTAGGTATGATTGGAGAAGAATGTGTATAAGGGAAAAATGCAGACTAAGATTGAGCTAACACTGGAACAATCACAACAAGGTGTTAGTAATGACGTCTTGGTAAGCATTGAAGGGGTTGAAGAATAAAAAAGAAATGTATGGATAAAGGGTGAAAAGAAAGAAGCCCTCCTTACACCTTAGGCAGAAACCGGGTCAATACATAATCTATCAAAATCACAAAGATGATTGTTGATATTGAAGAAAGTCGTCATGGACCCAGTGATGCAATGCACAACCCTTCCCAGCCATTCGAGTTTCTCTCAAAAGAAACTTGTCTCATTTGTCACGGAGATACACACGTTATCTATTGACATCTCACTCCGAGATTGTTGATATTGAATAGGTGGCAGTCTGCTCCAACCTCCGATTACTAAAACCAAAAGTGCACAAATCGAGTCTAGAGCCAAGAAGAGATCAAATTATAAATCTCATTAGGACACTGTAACACCCCCAATATGGGTCGCAGTGGAATAAGGGTCCGGGGCGTGTTACTTCTCAGATCAATAACACAAGATATATATAGAACGACCAAAAAGTCATTTTCAAACTGATACATTGGATTTAACAATTATTTGATACAAATAGCCCGAAGCTTTAACTTGTTCCTTATTATTATTACAAAGATACTGGTTCACAACACATGAGTTTCCCAAAACATAATACAACCATATCTTTAGCATGACTTCCCAAAACAAAATCACCAATGTATCCTTAGCACCTTATGCTTACTGATCTCCTGAAAAACATTGCTTTAAAACGTCAACAATAATGTTGGTGAATTCATAGGTTTGATAAATCATAATATGCAGGACCGCAAGACTTTCCCCGTGATAATGCAACACATGCAAACATCACAAAAACCAGATTACATTTTCCTAAGCTCATACACTGAAGCTCGATGATCTTTCTTGCAATAATATATATTGCAATTTCTGCCCGATTAGATGTTTAACCCGAAACATCCCCAAATTCGACATGCTATACGTTCGTTCCCGGTGATAGCTAGTCACCCGAACGGGGAGGTCGTTTCCCCAAATAGATCTATTCATAACATTCGCGCTCACATAATGTAATTAACAACTACATCTATGCAATTGACAGTTCATGATAATGGGCTCAACTTGGGTTATCGCTACTTAGGCAAACATGTAATCAATATAAAATATCCACTTGCGTCCAATTTATAAAACAAAGCATGTTTCCACCCCATAGTTATAAATCATTGAAATCGTAAAAATGTGGGGCTATGAACTCACCTTGAGTTCTGATAATCCAAATATCACAGATAACGCGTCACGCAAATCGTCAGATGCAACCTATTTAATTTAAGGTCGTATAAGTACCATGTACTTCGATTAACTAACATCATATACAGGTCTATGTTAGTTACATCATACTATCGTTCGGGCTATCATAATTAAGAGGTCATGTAGTGAACGTATGAGGAGCTAGGACACTTTAAATCGTAAATCCAGCAACTCGTCGATACGCCACCCCGAAGAGGCCTCATTATGAAACTCCCTAGTAATATAGTACTTTGATAACCACATATAATTCTATATAGTTCAATCACCAACTAATGGTTTTGGTAAAAATTGTGTTTAATTAGTTAAAACGTTTATAATTATCGTTGTAGTAAAACTGGCGTAACTTTCGCGTTTTAAGTCCGATTTTGACGTTTCTTATGCCCACGCTTTCGTATTAGGACGAGTTATCATAATTTGACATTTTCATATTTTTGACTATGAATAGTGTTTTTCTGTTCTTAGTTATACAATTATTTTGATAATTTTAATACCGAAAACGCGAAATTATATTATCGTTATAAATTACAAACTTTCGATTTCTTATCATTTTGGAATCGTAAAAATGTGTTTTAGTTGATAAATATATCAAACTTGCTTGTTTGACATAGTTTTATAAAAGTTATTTATAAACTCCGTTTACTATAAGTTATAACACGTTTTTAACCGTAACTTTTTCATTATTAATCGATTTGACATGTTTATTTCTTACCTTTTCGGAATCGTTGTGAATTGTATTATCTTATAAAAACATAAAATGAGTATGTCTTATACACGAATTTGGACAGAATGTTGGCATGGTCCTTTGAGTCCAAATTACAGTTTGTTTTCCTTGTTTTCACCTCTATGTACTTTTAACCAATTAGTACTTATATTTTATATTTATTCATATATTTATATGTAAATTATGTCATAGTCCATGAAGGTCCTTTTTTTGTCCCAACATTACAAGTCCTTTATTTTACATAATCAACCATACTTTTATATTTAACCATAAATCACTAGTTATTATATCTAGTTATTTTTATAAAAACCATGTGTAGTGCTTACAAGTTTCTCATATGTATATTCTTTATTAATAATCACCCCCCCCACCACACCCCACCTTAACTAAGTCTATAATTACTTAACTTGATCTATGTATTTCTTTAACTTGAAACATATTAAGAAGCTTAAACCTAATTAACCCATGATTCATGTTTACACCAAAACAACATGAATACAATATTTATCACATTTTTTAAACATGATATATGTAATAACCAACATGTTATAAAAGTCTACCAGTGATATTACTACGTGAAACTTCATTTATCAAGTTAAAATCTTTAAATGGTGATTCAACTACCATGAAACTAATTCCTACTGCATAACATGAAAATTATACGAATGTTAAAGGGTTTTCTAGTAGACTTATAGGGTATGAAGATGATGATAAACCAAATGCTAAATCTTGTTTAGCCTTAGAATCAAGCTTGCACATAAGAAAACCCTTGTTTTCTTAATAAAATCCCTAGCTTCCTTTTTTGATTTATTATTGTAAAAGTTGATTCAATGGTGGACAAACACCTTAAAATGTCTGAGGATAGATGTGTATAGAAGGGTATAGGTTGTATAAAAATTAGTAAGGATTGAGTTGGATCTTTGTTTCTTACCATGAGCTTAAGGAGAGAAAGAGAGGGGTTTTGTGAAAATTTTACTAAGTGTTTTGTTCTCTATGTGTTACTATCTAGTTACTTGCACTTATATGCATTCAAATGGTCAATAGCTAGTAAAAACATTCAACCAACATCAAGAGGATTTCAAGGATTCAAGCTTTTGTGTTTTTAGTCAAGGTAACAAAAAGGCTAGGTATTAATGGCATAGATGAAGTACATTTGACCAAGTGTAAGTAAAAATTTCATTTTCTTATCTTGTATATGTATGTATGCCGTGTGATTAGGGGGGGGAACCTTCTAGATGAATTTTTGCTAGTTAACAATATATATGAAGTCATATTTAAAAGTTACAACTTATAACTTTTATTTAAGAGTTGCCAATTCGCATGGGAATTTGCTGCATTTGTTTACTTCCTAGTATACAAAGTATAAGTAACCTTTATTTAGCTAAATTTTAAATAATCTTTAGCTATTGGGTACAATCGAGGGTATTTGTTGAAGCGTTAATAAATTAACGTGCTTCCGGTTACGCTTAAACGTACATTTATCGATAAACGTATTTAACTTACGTAACCAATAAAATAAATGAACGACGACCATAATTATCATTAAAATAATTATATAACACATGATTGATGTAAACGTTCGATGGTTTAATGCCCGTTTACATTAAATGATAATATTTGGCGTACGCGATTTAACCTAATGATTACGATTTCAAGCGAACACGTACAATACAAAAGGTTACTGTGGATTTATCGGATGTGTCGCTGACTTGAAAACCTCGGGTGGTATCACGACTTCCCCATTAATGAGCCTTGTCCTCACGGCTCACGATGCCGCCTTGACCGATGATGCGGTCTTGGTGAAGAGGGTATGGGTATTTCTTCTCCATTGGTCTTCACGTTTCCCACGTGAAACTCATGGACCTCTCATGGAGTTCCATCGAAGCTTGGATAATGGATTCGGCTTCGCTTTAGTTTCTTTTTAACTTCACGACCACTATTTTACTGGTTTCTCAACAAATGAAGCTTGTCATCAAGATGAAGTCCATCCAACGGAATGGCTAATGGTTCGTCGGCGTGACACTTTTTTTGAATAGATATATGAAACGTATTATGAACTCTGCTCAACTCTTCTGGAAGTTCAAGCTTGTAGGCAACCTCTACAACCTTTTCTAACACCTTGAAAGGTCCAACATACCTAGGGTTTAACTTCCCCATTTGCCAAAATGTTCGACCCCTTTCCAAGGGCAACTTTAAGCATAACTTTATTCCCCGACTTGGAATTCCATTGGTTTACGCTTCAAGTCAGCGTAACTCTTCTGTCGATCATGAGCGGCTTGCATCCTTTGCTTGATCTGAATGATTTTCTCAGTGGTCTCTTGAATTAGTTCTAGACTGAGTATTTGAGCTTCTCCAACTTTAGTCCAACAAACAGGTGAACGACACTTTCGACCATAAAGTACTTCAAATGGTGCGGCCTTGATGCTAGCGTGATAGCTATTGTTATAAGAGAACTCGACTAATGGTAAATGGTTAACCCAACCCTTTCCAAAGTCGATCGCACAAGTACACAGCATATCCCTAAGAGTTTGAATTGTCCTCTCACTTTGCCCGTCTGTCTGTGGATGGTACGCATTACTCATATCCAAGTTTGTACCCAAAGCACTCTGAAGTGACCTCCAGAAATTTGATGCGAATCTCAGGTCACGATCGCAAATGATTAAGATAGGTATCCCATGCCTCATGACTACCTTTTTTAGGTACAATCTTGCGAGTTTATCCAAAGGATCGGTCTCTCTCATTGGTGTGAAGATTGCAGACTTAGTGAGTCGGTCCACAATCACCCAAATTGTATCATAGCCTTGAGACGTCTTAGGAAGCTTAGTAACAAAATCCATGGTGATGTTGTCCCACTTCCATTCAGCCTTGACCTTAGCACAGGTCAAACACTTGTTAACATAAGTGGCTATGTCGGCTTTCATGTTGGGCCACCAATATAACTTCTTCATGTCTTGGTACATTTTGTCGGAACCCGGATGAATAGAGTATTTTGATTTGTGGGACTCGTGCATGATCACAGTCCGCAAATCGCCATAACAAGGTAACCAACTTCTGCCATTGAGGCACAGGGTTCCATCCGCACGTGGTTCCAACTTTTGTTCTCTAATCGCTTCTGGAAATTTAGCGTTTTCAATCAACATTCCCCCAACGTCTTCACTCTTAATGTTATCTGGTTTTCGCGCTTCGGTCTGAGCATTTAAGATCTGTTTGGGAAGATCCAAACTAATAGTCATAACCAAGGCTCGAACTCTTAACGGTGGTTCTCGTTCTTTCCTGCTTAAAGCATCAGCAACGACATTTGCTTTCCCCGGGTGATAACGAATATCGCAATCGTAATCACTTAGCAACTCTAACCATCGGCGTTGCCTCATGTTCAACTCTTTTTGATCTAAAATGTGTTGCAAACTCTTGTGATCGGTGAACACCGTACACTTAGTTCCATATAAATAATGTCTCCAGATCTTGAGAGCGAACACCACTGCACCAAGTTCTAAATCATGAGTCGTGTAGTTCTTCTCATGAATCTTCAACTGGCGTGATGCATAAGAAATCACTTTTTCTCTCTGCATCAACACAGCGCCCAAACCCTTCTTTGAAGTGTCGCAGTATGCGATGAAATCTTCGCTTCCTTCAGGTAATGTAAGGATTGGTGCACTGCATAACTTTCTGCTTCAACAGTTGAAAAGCTACTTCTTGTTTATCGCCCCAAACAAACTTGACTTTCTTTTGAGTAAGCTTAGTCATTGGTTTGGCGATCTTTGAAAACCCTTCAATGAATCTTTGGCAATACCCAGCAAGACCTAAAAATTGACAAATCTCCGTTGGTGACTTAGGAGATGTCCAATCTTTAATGGCTTCAATCTTGGCTGGATCCACATGAATTCCTTTACTATCGATCATATGACCGAGGAACAGTACTTTGGAAATCCAAAATTCACATTTAGAAAACTTGGCATACAACTCCTCCTTCTTAAGTAATTCTAAGATTTGCTTAAGGTGTTCTTCATGTTCTTGTTTGTTCTTCCTTGTTCTTCGAATATATCAGAATATCGTCAATGAAGACAATCACGAATTTATCTAAATATGGTTTGCATACCCATTCATAAGGGTCCATGAAATACGGCAGGTGGCGTTTGTAAACCAAACAGCATACTTGGAAATTCGTAATGGCGCGAACGATTCTGAAAGGCTATCTCGTAAATGTCTTCTTCATGAAACCCTTAGTTGAGATAACCGACCTTAGGTTGATCTTCGAGTAGACACTCGACCCTTGAAGCTGATCAATAAATCACATTCTGGGAGCGGAATAACTGGTTCTTCACCGTTAGATTATTCAATTCCCGATCATCCATGCACACCGGAAATGATCCGTCTTTCTTCTTGACAAACAAGAATGAAGCACCCCAAGGTGAGGAACTTGGGTCCTTATAAAGCCTTTATCCGGAACAACTCATTCATTTTGCTCCAGATAAACTCTTTCATCTCGGAGGCGCCAATCGATAAGGTGCCCGTTGCTACAGGTGCAGCAGCACCCCAGGTACCAAACAATTTGAAACTCACTTGTTTAGTCCGAGGAAGACCCGGCAAAGTCCCCAGGAAATACTTTAGGAAAGTCTTGAACTTTTTTGTACGTCTCAAGTCCGCTTCTTTCTTCCGACTTGTCATCAACCATCTTTTGTAGTGACATGTGCCAAAATAGATAGGAAATCCTCTTTCCAAGTACTATCTGCGTATTAGTACACGAAATTGTATGTTTAATTCGGTGTCACATTTCCCTGATGAACTTCCATCCCCGTGTATGATTACGGTTTTATTTCTCCAGGGGATGCGAACCAATCTTCTCGGCAACACCCAATGACCGCTTGGTACATCGCACAACCATCCTACAACCGATTATAGCATCAAAACTACCCAGTTTCTACAGTCATTAAGTTTTATGTTGAATTGTGGTTTAGGAAGTTTAAGGTGCAGCCTAAGTATAGTGTTTTTTAACCCAATTATCCCCGATCACTAGTTCGACATCATCAATAAGTGATCTAAGGGTAGAATGGCGTGATGTCAATTTGGGACTAATGCAGTAGACCACAAAACTTCAATCGGCACCTGTATCCAAAATAAGAAATAAGCATAGCGGTTGTTTAGAAGGAACGTACCCGCAACGACGTAGTCTGGGGTGCCCCTCATTTCCAACCACATACACCTTCGCTAGAAGGCCCTGTACATTGCCCACCTTGATACCACGGTCATTGGTGTTCGCATCTTAGGGCCGTTTCTTTAAAAATGTCCCTTGAGCTCCACATTCATAGCAACCGTTGCCCGTCTTATTATTGTAGTTGTTTGTAGCGGCTGAGTTGTAGTTTGTTATCAGGCCGAATTTGATAGTCCTTGGTTCCTATGGCCACCCTCCTTGCAGTTACTGCACTTGGGTGGACAGGACTTCCAGATTGTAAATCACTTGGAACACAGAGGTTTAGACTCTGCCGTATGGTTTCCTATCCTATTGCCTGCAAGTGTAGGCCTGGCCCCGGTTTCTGCCTCTATCTGTTGTTTTGATTGTTCTTGGAAAGATCATCATACTTTCTTTTCCTTTCTGCCTGACGTTCAGCGTAGGCAGGGGTCTTTTCATCCACCAGCTCAGTTATAAACTCGATAGCTTCTTGCATAGTTTTTGGCTTTGATGCCTTTACACTGCCATGTATCATATCGGGCAAGCCATCGATATATTTTTCAATCTTGTCTATCTCTTCTGGGAACATCCTGGAACACATCAAAGCTAGTTGCTGAAATCGTCGACTATAGGCCACCACATCGGATCCCTTGACCTTAAGAAATCCACATCTCAGTCTCAAACTTCTTGATCTCACACACCCTCGGTTCCATACTTATTCATCATCATTTTCTCAGAGCTGCCCATGGGCAATGGCAAGAGCCTGCTTCGGGGGTAGTGTCTTAACATGGGCATACCACCATGTAAAGAGCATCGACCTTGTAGAGTGCAAGTCCGCAAATTTGACTTGACTAGCTGCTGTGCAATTGCTAATGCTAAACACAAAAGACACCATTTCTCAAACCATCGATTGAGTTTCGACAAATCCCTCATGCCTATTGAAAGTCCAAAAGGTGTTTGCATTTCAAGAATTCAGAGTAAGAGCATTCGCGATCAGTGTGGGCTGGCTTGGTCCTGACCATTGCTATGTAGCCATTCCCTAACCTGCTAGCTTCTGCTTCAGCATTGACAACAACTCCTTTGGCAATTAAGGCCTGAAGTTGTGCCACAGTAACATTTGTGGTTTGTTGGGGCTGGTGAACTGTGGGACTCCGGGTTCGACCTTGTGGTTCTCTTTGGTGCCATTTTCTTCAATCACAAGAAAATACAATACCTGTTAGATTTCAATACAATCATAACGTGACATAACATATGCATCATAAATAAAAAGATCGCATCACATAGTGAAACATACAACCAACACAAGAATCGACATAACATAATACATCCATTTCATATATAATCTTGAAATATACATTGAACATCTTGTACACAATGCTTTCCCTATCGCTGAGTGTTACAAAATGAAAATCAACATAGAGAGCCCTACTAGCTCAGAGGTAACCCGAAATACGTAGTAGTCTATACGGATAGCTAATCAAAATACAAAAGATCTATACAGGATAGCTAACCCAAAACAAAAGATCAATACCTGCCTTGCCAGCAGGAGTAACCCAAAAAACTTAATAGACTGCATAAAGAATACAATCATACCAAAGTCTAGGAACTGCTACCCATGTCCTCTCAATGTGTCAACACGTGCTCTAGCCTCCAGGGCATGGGTACGTCATGAAAGCTGAATCACCACATCATCTGCAGCCTGAACCGCCGCCTACACGTGGCGATGCAAACCTCTGTCTCTAATACTGAAACCGGTGCCTCCTAAAGCCCTGCAGTTACCTTTCAGACTAGCCAAGGCCTGACGGGTCCTCCATACTCTCTTGTTGCTCGAAGCAGTCCCCACTCCTCTCCCTCAAATACCTCATTCTTAAGCTCTCAATCACAGCTTGCAATACATCCTTCTGGGCATCGTGATGTCGTGAGTAAAACTCCGAACTCTCTCTACTGCGAACGTCTACCTGGTAACTGACCCTCATCCTATTGACCATCTCTAAGGTGGTCATATCCCCCACCCAATATCTCGAAACCTTCCCCTGGTCCCTCCATAGGTCTACATGACTATGATCGACTCTATGGTCATGAGTGGGTGTCCTGGCTTCTTCGCAACAGCAGCAGTCAGAACTCTCTCCAATCTCACACCCAGGTCCTGGAGTAGTAAGTAGTAGTCTCTTCCGTAAGGCGGGGCGTGCAGCCTCGGAATATCACTCAGCACATTAGTATGGTGCATGTAGTGTTATAGTAAACATGGTAAGGGCCCTGATGGTGTAGTGAAGATAGAAGGCTGATCTATAACTCTCATCTCAACCTCGAGTGCTACCTAGACTAAAGGGTCAAATACGTGGAGATAAAAAAGAAAGGTGGTAGTAGAGGTGTAGGTCCTCATCCTCAGCTGTCTACTAAGTCTCAGATGCTCAGCTCCGAATGTATACTGGTACATTATCCTCCAGCTCCATGTGATCAGGTATATACCTCTGGAGAAACGTGGTGCCTCTCCAAACAACTGATTGGCAGCCACCTCGTAATGATCCTCAGATTGGTGAATACTCCAAGATCGTACCTCGAGTGAACAAAATATAGGTAACGGCAGAATCAGCTGTGACATGCTACAGCGACCGCAGAAATAACTTATATGAGTATATATTATATAAGGCTCTTATTGTAATATACGTAATATATTATAACCACGTATATCAATTATGAATGCATCTAGTCCAACTAACTAATGCAACAACTAGTGTCCCATAAAAACCCCTTTTTATGAATGCAATGTTTGAAAACGGTTATAGTCCAGCAAAAACATTTGACCTGGTTCTCTATAACCTTGGCTCTAAACTGATACCCAATCTGTAACACCCCCAATTGGTATCCGCAGCGGAATAAGGGTCCGGGGCGTGTTACTTCATAGATCAATAACACAAGATATATATAGAATGACCAAAAAGTCGTTTTAAAACTGATACATTGGATTTAACAAATATTTGATACAAATAGCCCGAAGCTTTAACTTGTTCCTGATTATTATTACAAAGATACTGGTTTACAACATAAAACAACCATATCTTTAGCATGACTTCCCAAAACAAAATCACCAATGTATCCTTGGCACCTTATGCTTACTGATCTCCTGAAAAACATTGCATAAAAACGACAACAATAATGAGGTTGAATTCATAGTTTTTGAGATAAATCATAATATGCGAGACCACAAAGACTTTTCCCCGATAATGCAAACACATGCAGACATCACAAACTATATTACTTTACACTAAGCTCATGACACTGAAGCACAGACGATCTTTCTTGCAAATAAAATAAATTTTGCAAATTTACGCCCCTATTCCGAGATGTATAACCCTAGACATCCGTAAAATCGACATGCTATATACTTTCGTAGTCCTAGAGATAGCTATTCACCCTAACGGAAGGTCGTTTCCCAAATAGATCTAATTAAATAACCTTCGCTGCGTCACATAATGTAATTCCCCACTACCATCTATGCAATTGACCAGTTCATGACATGTGACTTAACAGGGTTATCTGCAACTTATGCATAAATGTAATCAATACTTGCGTCCCAATTTATAAAGCAAAGCATGTTTCCTTCCACCCCATAATTATAAATCATTGAAATCGTAAAATTGTGGGGGATAAGAACTCACCTTGAGTTCTGATAATTCCAAATATCGCAGATAAAGCGTCACGTAAAAGATCAAATGCAACCTAAATTATCAAAGTCGTATAAGTAACCGAGTGATCGTTGAAAATAAACTTATAGTTGTATACATTGTACAATCATTCGGAGCCTATCAGAATTTAAGAGTCATGACATGACCGTTCAAAATGGTAGATAGGGAACGACTTTAAATCGTAAATCCAACAACTCGTCGATACGCCATCCGAATAAGCCCTCATTATAAACTCCTAGAAAATATAGTAACTTTGATAACCACATATCATTCTATATAGTTCTAATCACCAACTAAGGTTATTTTGTAAAATTGTAGTTTTAATAAGTTTAAAAAACATTTATAATTTAACCGTTTTAAGTAAACAATCATAACTTTTGCGTTCTAAGCCCGAATTTTTGACGTTTCTTAGCCCATCTTTCGTATTAGATACGAGTTATCATAAATTTGAACATTTTCAATATTTTGACTCCTCAATCGCACAGTAACTTTAACTGTTCACTGAATCAGACTTGACTTTATTTAAAATCGTATTAGTTGTCGAAACACCCGAAAATGACGTATTTTAATTCGTTATAGTCTCCCGTTTTTAAACGATTCTTTCGAGGACGTTACTCGTTATTGAAGGTTCTATAAGTAATTTTAATGAGTTTTCTCAAAAAAATGTAACTTTCTGTCATGAATAGTAAACTTTTAAAAAAATAATAGTTATTAATAAAAGTATATAATTGTCGTATACTCGCAGAAATACATAACTCGATCGTTTATGTAATAGGAAAAATTACTATTCTTAAATCCATTTTTTGGAAATCCGAAAAATATTAATGTATTAATTGTAAAATATCAAACTTTCTGTTTTTGAATAATTTACAAAAAAGTTTTTAATTATAAACTCTTTCCTTTTAATGTAACCAGTATAACTCTATTTATTAACGTAACATTTTCGTTATTAATCCCGATGACAAGTTCTACCATTTTCGTAATCGTCGTGAAATGTATTAAACTTATAAAAACAATAAAAATAATCATATTATTATAACACATTTGGACAGAATGTTTTAAATAACTTTCATAATCCATTTGTTGACCTATTTTATGTTTTTATAAAACCATTTTATCTTTTTACATAATAACCATAAGTATACAAGTCTTCTCATCTTGTTATATCCTTATTTTAATGATTATATAACATTACTATAGGTCCCCCCCCCCCCCCCCCATTAATTAGCCTTAACAATGTCATTTGTATTTCTTTTAAACTTGAAACATAGTATGAAACGTGTAAAACCCTAAATTTTGTAGTTAATCATTTTAACGCGTCAAAAATAACATGGTACAATATTTTCTCAATCCTATAACATGAATATAGTTAATAACACAATATGTATATTAGTGTACAAAATTGGATCATTGCAAGTAAAAAACTTCATTTTAGAATAAAAATCCTAAATGGTGATTCAAGCTATAAAGAATTAACATATGCATATTAATGATAAATGTAAGATCATAAAGAGTTTAAGATGACCTTAATGAGATGATGTATGATAGCAAACAATATCTAAACCCTTGTTTAGATATCAACAAAACCCCAAAGTTAACAAGCTTAGAAAAACCCCTAGCTTTCTTCTTTCTTTCTTCAACACTTTGAAATGATTAACCAAGGCCCTTAAAATCCTTTTAGAGGTATCTTAGTATAGTAATATGTGTTTGGTGTGGTGTAAATGAAGATAGAAAAGTATTGTATGTAATAAGGGTTATGGTAGTTTTGGATTTTTGGAGACGTGGGTTTTTCAAGAGGAAAGGAAGAGATCCGGACTTGATATTTGTTAAAGGAAGAGTGTATGTTTTTATCTCTTTGCAAAGTCCTTAGATATATAAGTATAAATGTGGTTAGTCAAAAGAGAAGAAGTGAAAAAATCAAAGACCAAATGAGTGTCCTGTGGGGTGGGGGGTGTGGGCTGGGGGAGGGGGTGGGGGGGGGGGGGGAAGGGTTGGGGGGGACGGAAAAGCTTGGGGACAACGGGAGTGAATATGTGGTCAAAGTTACTATGCATATACTACAAACTCTTCCATGCTCCATGAATACCCGACTTATGTTTTCATTCAAGTTCTCACTTTGTGTAGATTACCCATGATTTTAGGATGAATGTTTGCCTAGACAATTCATTTGGTTAAGAATTTTAAATAAGAACTTTGAGTATTTGTATAAAAGATGGGTATTTGTTGAAGCGTAAGCATTATTTTTGGTGGTCCTGGTATGCTAAATTGCAATTTTAAATCGCGAAACGAATTTAAACTTACCCGTAACCGATAAAAATAAATGAACAATGAACCAAAATCTATTCTCAAAAAATAATGTATTTAAATACTTTAATTGATGCCGACGCTTAATTTGGATAGATTGCCCGTTTACATTAAACGCTAATTTTTTAGCTACGCAGATTTACTCAATAAACATGAAATTACAAAGCAAAACTCGATGTACGATGAAAAAATACACTAAAATAAATAAGTAGATTTATCGACGTCGGTCGAATGACTTGAAAACACCAGGTTGGTTAAAAAAAAAGTTTATAAATATACCCATAGGAAGCAATCCTTCCATTCCCTTACCATTCCACCAAGTTTAATGCCAGGCGATCCTTGAGATTAGCAGTTGCAAAAATTTCACATCATCACCTTATCCCTTTCCCTTGCAATCACTGATTCAAAACACAGATTCTAGTTTCTTAAACCCTGACTATAATCCCACCCACTGCAAACCGTTCAGTTCCATAAAAGTTGTGGGTTACACTTCATGAATTTTAGTAAGTTACATCGTCCAATAATTTCGGGTTGCTGCCTGTGTTGCCGGCAACCCCGAGGCCAGAACCTCTAGGCACCACCGATCGCGGCTGTTTCCAGAACCCAAGCAAAAACCTAACACCTGACAGAGATTTTTGGTAAATCACCACCATGCTTCCAGAACGTTCATCAAATTCAACACAAGGACAATATATTCTAAATCCTCATCAATCTTACCACCGGCAGTTAAAGGGTGGGGAGGGGGGGGGGGGATGCGAATACCATTTATCACACACCATGAGCAAACCTCACAACGCAATCCGCCTGGCAATGAAGAGACCTGGAAGGCGATATCAGCAACCACAAATTGTAGAGGAGGTTACCGGACCGAATCGACCACGTTATCAGATAAAGACACCAAAACCTAAACACCAAGGAGAGGCTTCATAACACCACCCAGACTCCAAACAGCACCACCTTATCCCTTAGTCTCAGCCAATCTTTTCTTCAATGTGGCATTCTCCCCACTCTCCAATACCGACATCCTCTCGAGAACATTACCCAAAGCACGCTTGACATTTTCCAAATCATGATTAAGTAACTCCCTTTCTTTTTCCCCAATTTTATTATTGGATTTGAGAAGAGCAATCTCAGTTTGGCACGTACCCAACTCAGCCTCCATAACTCTAGCTTTTACACGTGATGCCTCTAAATCACGCCTTAAGGCCCACAGTGCTAATCCATCAACATGAGATGAGTCATGAGCAGAAGATGACTCTCCTACCTCAAATAAGCCCCTCGGAAAATCGCGAATAACATAAGGCTTTTGGGTAGTAGTCCCAACAGTAGCCTCGGGTGCAACATCGACCTCTTCGTCCTCTGACTCAGAATCAGATGACACAGAATCAGATGACACATCTCCAGGTGGCGGGGTTTTGTCACCCTCCACCTCATAAGGAAATATCAACTCAGCATCATCTTCGAGCTCAATATCAACATCTTCCTCGGGTTTCTCCTCGGGATCTTCTTTAGGATCTTCTTCAGGATCTTCTTCAACATAATCAACCAAATCAATATCGTCAGGAATGTCAACCATTTCATTGGGATCATGGATATCCACAAATTGGTTCGGCTCAGGAACAACTGGGTTCACTTCAGGAATAGCTTCATTCGACTCTTTAAGATGATTAGGGTTCTCCATGACAATCTGCGTCGTATAAATATCTCGTATTAGTATTAAATAATTACATAATTACCATTTATATTCAAATAAATGAAAATTTCATATTATAACATATATATTTTTCCATATATATATATATATATATCGATAAATAAATCTTTCTCATTCTTGTCCATCGGTAATTCGGAGATTTCGCTTGCACAGTTATAGTTATATGATTTCAAAAATCCTTTCGTTCATTTTTTTTAAAAATCTTTTGTTCTCTATAACTTAAGCCCTTGATACCAATCTGTAACACCCCCATTTTAATTGATATCAGCGGAAGGGTCATTTGGGGTGCTACGTCATAATATAACAACTCAAGCATAGAAAACGACTAGAAAAGAGACGTTTTTAAATACATTTATTCGAAATAAAAATTTACATCATAGCTCCCAAATTGTTTCATAATTCATACTACATTTTTGCAAATCATCTTCGAATGACTTTTATTTAATGGGCCTTCAAAACATTTAGGTTTCCATAAGCGACAACCAAAATCTCCATCGCCGAATTACCTTCAAGGACCTGAGATAAAACATGCTAAAAGTCAACAATAATGTTGAGTGAATCCATAGAGTTTATATATATATAAACAATAAAATTTTCCGAACACAAGTATCATTTCTCAAAATTCATCAGGATATAACGATGTGGATCAGACAAAGTTATAGGGGGATTATTATAAGCCTCATGACATTGAACGTTACCATATAATAAAAATGCCCACTATACACCCTCGCTATAAGTGCATATTACTCTCTATACAACGCATCCGTAGTGTCATTTTCCCGACACGAGACGATAGCCAGTCGTCACGGATTGGAGGTGGCAACCTCTAAATTATACTAGTTCATGTATAAGCATCTACCATTACCCGGTAGTTAACAATTCATGATTTCCGTGGGTCTTTTATCTAGCGAGTTAAGCTAACTTATAATAATCAAGGCTACTAGCATACATTCGGGTCCCTTGTGTTCTATTTTAAAAACAAGCATGTTATCCCCCTCGCGGGTTTATAAAACAATTAAAGTATAAAAATGCGAGGCTATGAACTCACTAGTGATGTCGGAAGAGAATAGCAATATGAATAAGAACTTTGGGAGTAGGCGTGTCGATCAACTAAGACCTGTACAATTAGTAACGGGTCTTAGGTTTCTAGTTGGTAATAATTATGAAAAATCATAAATAAAGTAAATATATATATATATATATATATATATATATATATATATATATATATATATACATGTATTTAACATGATGATCAAGTTTATATGATGTAAGTATTTTAAACTTAAGCTTTTACATGTTTTTAATTTGCCACTTTTAGCCATTTCAACTAGTATTGTCCATATTAGCCCAAAAGCCCATTAAGCCCATTAACCAAGTCCATTAAGCTCTTTTATGGATATTATCATTTTAAGACCAGGTCTTAGTCCATTTATAGTGTCCAAGTGAGTTGGGCCTAATGCTAAGTCCATATAGTCCATTTTGTTTCATTGGGCCTAGTGGTCCAATAAGCCTTACGGGTCCATTTTAGCTAGTATACAACTTTTATTATAAGTTTTCGGGTTCTCGGGGTCGGGATACTTTTATTATCAGTTTATTAGCCTTTTAAAACTCCCAAGAAGTGGGTCCTACCACCTCGGGTTTTAGTCATAAAACCATTTTACATAATATAGAGTTCGGGTTTTTAGGAAAATTTGTATACTTTTGTGTTACGAAAATAGTTGTAATTTATAAACCATAAATAGTATAATTTATATATTTATATGCTTGGCTTCATATTTAAGTCCACTTTACAGATGTAAACCCCTTTTAGTTCATCTTTTAGTCATAAATATACTTATGGTTACTTTTATACATAAAGGTCATGTTACAATTTCGGACTGAAATTTCACTTTCACCATTTTTAACGCCATTTACAAACCGTAAAGAGTTGGTTGACCATCCAACTGATTTAGAATCTACATGACTTTAGCTACAACCCATAGTTTTCACTTTTTAAATGGTTCAGTTCGTAAATATGACTTTTTACACAATCTGTACAGCAAGGTCCAGAATTGACTAGTTTTAGTGTTTTGACCATAACTCATTCATTATTTACTCTCTTGGAATCATCCAATTTGCCAAATGTTCATAAGAGATTTATCTATGACCTCATGATATCAAATCCAACCTCAAACCTACTGAGTTTTATAAAACTTACTGTTAATTACAGCCTACAAATTTTATACTTTTCTCACTAGTTTTAATGGTCATTCTTGTTAGATCTAACCTAGATCTATGCATGCATTAACACTTTTATTTCTTGATCATCATACATATACATATACATTTTGAAATCAAGAAAAAAAACATAACAAGAACTCATTAAACTTTTACCACAATAAGTGTCGAAAGATCACAATGATGAAAATAAGAATAAAGAGTGATGGAAGCTTCAACTCTAGGCTTAATCTTCACCCAAAAATACTCTTGACCACCATTTTCTTTACCCAAAACTCTTATAAGAACCCTCTTATAACTTCAGCCCCAACTTGTGTAAAAACCTTCTTGAAAATCCTTTTTTATCACCTCAAAAATATAGGGATTACACTAGGTAGTCATATTCACTAGTGTTCTTGTTATTTGATCTTCAAAATTTTATAAAATGAGTGTTTGTGTGAGATATGTGGCGTCAAAATGGAGAGGGAGAGAGTAATTTTATGGTTTTTGAGTTGTAAATATGATGGTGTATGTGTGTTAGTTGGTCAAAATAGGTTTATATAACCTTGACCAAAAATGACAAGTGTATACAATTGTTGCATGATAAAACACAAGGTGGACATCTCCCACCTTGTGAGATCTGCCCTAATGGAGGAATAGATAAGTGGGATGAGTTTAAAAACTTGTCCCACAATTTGTAAATACTAGTATTATCAAAGTCCGATATTTAAAAAGGTACGCTACGTAAAGGTTTTACGTAAAATACGAAAAAAATATAAGAAAGTTAAGGCGGAACCACGAAGTGAAAACGAACCAAGTAAAAATAGTTCTACGAAAATCGGGATACTTTTTTGAAAATTTTAAATTACGTACGGTACAAGACGAATAATAATTATAAACATTGCTCGTAACACGAAAAATAAAAACGAATGTAATAAAATTATTTCTATGGTATTTTGAAAATATAAGCGTCGATGCTTAACGTAGAAATCGCCAATTCTTGCAAACGTCGCGTAATTTACAAATGTAAGTCCTAATTCTCCCGATTAGTCGTGAGTTCATATCTCAACATAAAAATGAAAATTATAATTAATACTCGAGAATAAAATAACGACCTGAAATTGACGGATTGTCACACTAGGGAGGGTTGTGCATAGCGTTACTGGGTCCATGACTGTCTTCAATGTCTGACAACAACTTAGTGTTTCCGACAGTTTATGTATTGACCCGGTTTCTGCCTATGTGTATGGAGGGCTTCTTTCTTTTCACCCTTTATCCTTACATTTCTTTTTCATTCTTCAACCCCTACAATGCTTACCGAGACTTCATAACTAATACCTTGTTGGGTTTATTCCAGTGCTAGCTCTATCTCAGTCGGCATTATTCCCGACTCTCACTTTTTCTCCTTTTGTATCATACCTAAGGACTTCTACACTATCTAGTAGATATCCCTGGGTAGATCCCTCCGGTTCTGACT
Organism: Tanacetum coccineum; assembly: GCA_026074375.1. Taxonomy (NCBI): domain Eukaryota; kingdom Viridiplantae; phylum Streptophyta; class Magnoliopsida; order Asterales; family Asteraceae; genus Tanacetum; species Tanacetum coccineum. Next base: position 20,140 of record BQNB010080907.1, read on the forward strand.
TAATCATGGGATTTGAATACTTATGCCTAACCACCTTTATAACTTCCTATTGAAATGGAAGTACGAGGTCGGGGGCTTGTGGGCATTTCTTCACAATCCTTCCAAATCATTGAACAAGTTTAATCAAAGTGTTTGATATAAATATCAAAAGATTTACACTTTGAGAGTTTTTCATCATCCACTAAAAGCTCTCCTTAACATGTGATTCGTAATGTAGTACATGATCTAAGCGTGTCGAGTGCATTGAATCATTTATATGATCACATTTTTCTAGTTAAAGTTAGTTCATTTTAATCATAGGTTAATCATATTTTCTCTCTATTCCAAAATGTTCATCATGGATATTCTTGGATTTCAATTGATATTTAAACGTCGGGGATAAATGTTACACAATATCTAACAGGAACATTTTAATGCTCCCCCTCAAATTATGAGGGAATTATATGGTGTTTGAGTATGTTAATTTGATATTTTTTTGAATTTACTAAGAAATTCTTAAAAATTCATACTCTAAAACATTATTAGATGCCTAATTTTTAAGTTACATTACCACATTCATATATTCACAAGTGTTATAATGACGAGGTTTGACCTGAATGATGAGAACATCATATGATAGAATCATATGGTTCTTTGTAGCAGCCGTAGGTCTCCTTCATACAATCTCCCACCCAGCGACATTAAACTTTTCTAAGCTCCTCATTAACATTCTTTCTTTCAAGAAGTTGTCAATCTGATCTTTCTCTGTCCAAGCACTCTTCGGCATTGCTTCAACTTTCTTTCCAAGTTACGAAAGTCTTTGCTTCAAACTTCGAGTATGAAATAGATTCAGATACATATGTAACTTAAGCTTGTGTTGTGGGGTGATGGCGTCTGTGTTGATGTTGTCTTAGCATCCCCCTAAACCAGCAATCTTTTCTTGAGTAGATTCAGAACTTTCTTGGAAGCCGCATCAAGCAGTCTTGATGTATAAATCCCAGATATCCGAAGTAAACACTTAACCCTTTCAAGAATTTGATACCGCAACACAATTTCTTCTTACATGATAGTGATGATATAAATTGAAACACCAAAGTCAACTAAGTCTCGGATGTCACGATTATTCCCTCTAAGTAGTCAAAATGAAAACACCTAAGTCAACTAAGTCCCAAATGTATTCATTTCTTTCTGTAGAATACTGACTAACTTAAGGAATCATCATACTTATCAAACTTATGTGTACCTCTTTTGTCAACTAATTCTACTCCCTTTTAAAAAATAAGCTTATTGATGAACCGTTAAAGGAAGCATTTCTTGAATCAGTAACTAATCCTCTCACGTTTAGAATAAATCTTCTTACAACACTTCCCCTTAGTATTTTAAATGATGCATACTAAACATAACAAGATATCTCTTCCCCCATGTGGATGAAATAGTGCACCCGAAAGTAACAAGTTAAAACACTAATTTTCTCTGCAGTTATGACATTCGTCTTCCCGAAATGGCCTAAAATCAAAGAAGGCTATGGACTCTATCACGTGTACTTGTTGTACGTTATAGTGGGTCTACTCCTTCCCCCTTGCTGGTTTTGATACCTCGGAATCAGCAAAACCTTGTACGCACATATACTTAAGATTGTGTTTGAAGAATTAATAAGCTTAAATCTATTCCGTGAGAATTAACTAAGTCTTAAATTGAAAATAAGTCCATGAAGTTTTAAACACATGACATCTAAAGCTCTTGTAGTTAATATAAATTAACTCCCCTTGAAATTGTTATCCATCATCATCCAAAAGTTTATCCGTTTATTTCGTGACTTATTTTGAAAGACCGTTTTAAAAGATTATTTGATGACACATTCTCCCCTCAGACAATGACCCGTTTTCATAAAGAGTTGTTGTCATTGTTTGAGTGGTCGAACTGTCTTTGAAAATCTTTTTGTGATTACTAAAAACACTGATTCATTATGAAGACAACTTTTTACCAATAAAAATAAGATTTCTCTTATTTTGACACATAAGCGCACTGACACGTACACTTATGGAATATAGAAAGTACGGTTTGTGTTACAAAGTAAACACAAGCCTTTGCATGGTCATAAAGTAGACCATGCCCGACAATAAATTCTCGTTATGAGGTCAAGTTTTCTTTTTGAAATACTTGCCTGTAAGATGATGACCGGTTACTATCGGAAATAATAGCAAGCCATTTTTTGGCATATTTTGAAAACTTTTGAACTTCTGCTCGAACTTCATTTACAGACTCGTATCATTATTAAATGACATTTCTAAGACCGTAAATGTTATCGATTTTCAGAAGACATGCCATTATTACCTCTTTTTTATATATTTCTAATTTTTTAATTTTTTTCATTGGTTTTAAAGATTTTATATTTTTGTATTTTGTTTTTATAAATGTTTTCTGAAAAATGAAAAATCTTTTTGGTTTTTCTGGTTTTTAATATATATACATATTATATACAATATATTTGAATGGGTACCACCACTATTCTTCAGCTTCATCTGCCAATTGTTTCAGGGTCTCCAGCGTAAAACATCGCATTCCCAGCTTGTTGATAAGAAATTCAATTCTTTCTCTGCCAAGGGCTTTAGTGAAGATGTCTGCTAACTGATACTCCGTATTGACAAAGTAAAGCTCTACTACCCCATTCTCAACTTGCTCTTTTATGAAGTGGAATCTGATGTCAATATGTTTTGATCGAGAATGTTAAACATTGTTGCAGCATAAGGCAATAACGCTTTTGTTATCACAGTACATTGGAATTTTATTGAATCCAAGGCCATAGTCGGTAAGCTGTAATCTCATCCAAAGGACTTGAGCACAACAGCCAGACAAGGCTATATATTCAGCTTCCGTACTGGATATTGTAGCGCTTTTCTGCCTTTTTGATGACCAGCTAACAAGCTTGTCTCCTAATAATTGCATACTTTCAGATGTACTTCGTCTAGTATCTTGGCAACCTGCATGATCAGCGTCTACATAAGCTGTTAGAGCAATAGAAGAATCCTTTAGATACCAGAGTCCCCTATTAACGGTTACCCTTAGGTATTTAAAGATTCTTTTTACATAAGTGTTTTTCGATAGGCTTTGCCTGATACCGGGCATACATGCAGACAACAAATGTTAGGTCTGGTCTACTGGCTGTGAGATACATAAGGGTGCCAATCATTCCACGATAGTGTGTAGGGTCAATGACTTTCCCTTGTGTATCTTCATCCAGTTTGGATTTCTCCACCATGAGCGTATCCACGGGATCACTAGATTCCATACCAAATTTTTTCAAAGATTCTAGAGCATATATATACTAGTTTATAAAGATACCTCTAGGACTTTGTGAAATATGTAGTCCTAGAAAAAATGATATTTTGCCCATCATCGACATCTTAAACTTTGAACAAATTATTTTTTAAAATTGGTCACATAGTTCAGGTGTAGTAGACGCAAAGATTATATCATCAACATAGATTTGTACAAGGAGAATATCTTTGCCTTGTTTTCTGATGAACAATTTAGAGAATTCCTAAAAGAGTAGAAACTTCGACAATAGATCGTACCACGCGCGAGGAGCTTGTTTTAACCCATAGAGAGCCGTCTTAAGCTTGTACACATGATTTGGATTGTCTTGATCCATAAACCCACCCAGTTGGCTGACATAAACTTCTTCGCGTAGAATGCCATTCAAGAATGTCGTCTTAACATCCATTTGGTAGACGATCATATTCATGCGAGCAGCATATGCGAGGAAAATTTGAATAGCATCAAGTCTAGCCACTGGAGAAAAGGATTCCTCAAAATCAATTTCCCCTTCTTGACGGTAACTACGAGTAACCAAGCGAGCCTTGATTTTCAGAATTCCTCCTAATTCATCAGGTTTCACCTTGTAGATCCATTTTAAAGTAATAACCATCACTTTATTTGGACGAGGAACGAGTTCCCAGACTTCAAGACGTTCAAATTCATTAAGCTCCTCTTGCATTGCTTCAATCCAATAAGCTTGAGTTAATGCGTCTTTATAGTTCTTTGGTTCAACTGCTGTGAGAAAGGCATCATAGTAACAAAATAAGGCATGTTCATGGAGTTGGAGTCTTGTGGAAACAGGTCTTTCGAGTTCACCGATGATGTTGTCTAAAGGATGATCCTTGGTCCATTTGGTAACGTGTTCTGAGTTAGGAGTAGCAGTGTGCACAATGGTGGGAATAATGTCCAAAGAAAAAGATGTTTCAGATTCGTTTTTTGGAATTGAAATGCCAAAGAATGGATTGTTATTCATGTGTGCAACATCTAAGACGCGATTCTCTTCTTCAACATTGTTAGAAATGACAGGAGATTAAGTTTCGGGTGTTGTTTGTGAGTTAATAGGTGATGGTGCATCTTGGTCAACAGTTGTTGAGGAAGGTGAACCGGTTGATGCAGCAGGTACTGGAGCTACTACTTCAGTAATTGGAGCAATGACTTCAGGGGCTGGGCGATAAACACTTGATGAAGGGTTGAGTAATTCATCAAATAGTGGTTGAAACAAAATATCCAATCAGTTCTTAAAGGTGGTACAGATGGTGTTAAAGGAGGAGGGTTTGGTACGAGTCTTGAGCTAATTATTGCAGGAGTAATTTCATGAAGTGTGGGTTCTAAACTGCTGTGTTTAGAAGCCATCACTGTCAGCTCATCAAAATCTACATGAATTGTTTTTATGATTCATCTGGTGCGTCAGTTGTAAATTCGAAATGCTTTCTTTGTAGGTGCATAGCCAATGAAAATACCAATATCAGCTTTCGGTTGTAACTTTCCTAAGTTCTCGCTATCATTAATCGGATAACAAAGTGCACCAAATACGTGGAAAAATGATAAGTCAAGAAGTTTGTCATGTAAAAGCTCATATGGTGTTTTACCGTGACAAAGACGTGTGATGGAACGATTTTGGGTATAACACGTGGTAGCAATTGCTTCTGCCCATAAAAGTAATGGATCTTTTGCGTAAATTAACATTGTGTGGGCAGCTTCAATTAGCGTATGATTACGTCTTTCAACGACACCATTTTGTTATAGAGAGCGAGCAACAGATGTTTCATGAGAGATGCCAACATTCTCATAATATTCATGCAAAGTTTGATTAACAAATTCAGTTCCATTATCTGTTCTGATTCGTCAGACAGGTACTTTAAGCCGCACTTGGATCATCTTGAGAAACTTGATTATGAAATCTAGAGCTTCATCTTTTGACCTTAAGCACTTTACCCATGTAAATCGAGAGTAATCATCGACAATGACGAGGATGTACTTCTTTCCATTAACACTTGTGATACGAAATGGTCTACAAAGATCCATGTGCAAGAGATACAGTTTTTCTTGGTTGGTGTCTTCAGATTTAGGTTTGTGGGGTTTCTTCTTGCTTTTGCCCATTGCACACGCAGAACACAGATGGTCCTTTTCAAATTTTAGCTTAGGGAGACCTCGAACAAGACCGTGTCTAGCTAAATGGTTGATTGCACCAAAGTTCAGATGAGACAGACGTCGGTGCCATAGCCATGACTTAGTCTTTGAGGCCTTTGACAAGAGACATATAGGAGAGGACGCTATCATATCTCCAAGAGACAATGTATACAGATTGTTGCCTCAAGATCCAGTCAATAGATCAACACCTTCTAGATTACGAATGAAGCAGGTGTGTTGACAAAAAGCAACTTCAAGGTTCAAATCACAGAATTGCCCAACAGAGAATAAGTTATGTCCAAGTCTTCCTCCTACGTAAACACTTGAAGATTGTAACATTCCTATTCTGATAATCAACCATTTATCTAAATATTTTTTTCCACGTGATCATTTCCTATAACAGTACCCCAAAATTTATTGACGAAATTAGTGGAGCTGGAGAGCCGATTCTAGTCTTATGTTGGAGCAGCCAGAGTCCAAATACCCAGAGAACAATTTGGATGACATGCATTCATCAAGAGAGGAAGATGGAACATCGGAAACTATGGATCCCTAAGATTCACTGGGTTCCTTGTTGTTAGCAGATATAGATTTAATAAGCTTAGGTTTGCTAAAGGGAACATTAGTTTTAGATTTTCTAGGTTTCCTTAAGTAAACCAATGTTACTACAGGCTAAGGTGTATCAGTTTCTATAGTAGTTGGTTTCCTAAGGGGCACTTCAGCAGTTGTGGTAATCCTAGTTAAAGGGCACACATTTCCTACTATAATGAAGGTCTGACAAGTAGGTCTCCAAGTGTATCCAATATTTGTGAACACCTTTCTTGTTAGTTTCCAAGCTTTTCTCTTTGAACTTTTCTTAACAGATTTAGATTTAGCACGAGCATTCACATCATTGATAAAATCAAGAACACACAAATTATGATTATCAGAAAGCATGCAACCATTACACTTAACACATAGAAGTTTAGAATTCGCATTAAGCTTGGAATGCTAGACATTTGCAGTTCCTTTAGGTTCAATAACATAATTCTTATTTTTCAAACTAGATTTAACTGTCCTAGAGTGGGCTTCTACTTTATTCTTCTGAGTATTACTTGGTGTTTGCTGAATCTTATCTTTTTTTGTATTGCCTGAAGGCTGTGATCCGCTAGCACTAGTAGACGGTTTTACTCCTGTAGAAGACAACATAGGTTTGTTAGATGAAGAAGTTGTTTTTGTGTTTGTGTTTCCTGAGGATGTGACGGGCTTAGTGAATCTAAATCTTTTGTCCTTGTTCTTTGGGGTCACAGCCACTAATTTTTCACTTGAATTATTGATGCTAGGGCAGGTTTGTTTGAGTATTATAAGCAACTCCTGAATTCGTTTGGTATACTTACAAGCAGAATTTAAGGAATTATTTAGAGGATTTTGTAATTTTCCTTGTTCCATTATTTCCCTAAGAATCGCAGCTTGTTTATGAGTGTGCCTAAGGTAGTCAGAGTGAATTGTCCTATTGTTCAATAATCTATGGGCTATAGGTTCTTCATCAATCCTAAGCATTTCTAGAGGAATAGTGTGTTTGGTAGCAACATTATCAGCTAAATCTTTTCCCTTAAGTTTCCTTAATTCATTCTTGAGAGTTGTAATTACCAAAACTTTTTCCTGAAGATTTGCATTTAAATCAGAGATTTCCACAGACTTTTGATCGACTTGATTAATTAAAGTATCACATTGTTCTTTTAATCGAATACGTGTTGGTTTGATCGAGTCATAAAGTTGCTTATAGGTCTGTTTCAAATATTCATTCTCAGCAATAAGCTTTGACACCCTATGATCCAATTCAATATTTATCGTTTCAATCTCTTCTATGTCTTTTTTGACCTTATCCTCATTTATATTTCCACTTAAAGATTTAATTCTCTCTTTCAACTTTCTTATGACCGTGTCTTTCTCTTGCGACTGAGCTTTCAATTCATTTAATTCAAAGTATTGATCAAAATTTAGAGCACTTTGATTTGAAACAGAATTGTCCCTTTGAAAAATTTCCTTATTAAGTTGAGTATCAACTTCTAAAGAGATGCAATGTTTTTCAAGAGTTTTATATCTTCTGAACAGTTTATCATAAGTCTCTTTTTCAATGAAATCCTTTTTGTTGAGAAGCTCAGTCTCAAGTTTGAGACACTTTTTACATTCATGCACATTCACAGAAGCATTATCCATAGTAGAATTCATAATTATGTTCACTATATCTTTGTTGATGACTTGTTCCAAGAGTCGTTTGTTTTCATTTAAAACTTGATTCATTTTAACTTCAAACATTTTTTACTCTAAATGATGTTGTTCCACAGCCTGTTCCATTTGATGAAAGACATTTTGGACTTTAGAAGTTCATCAATTAAATATTGATCGAATGTATTGAATAGGTCCTTCAGTGCTTTTACAAATAGAATTATTTCATCCCTAAAACAAGCTTTTGTATGTTCAAACTCCTACGAGCCCTTAGTGATAGCTGTAGTCGTGGTTCTTTCTTTGACAACCATGTCAAAACCGGCAAGATGGTGTTTAAGTTTCTTCAAACTCGTATTAACCATGCTGACTTTAGGAAGGAAGTTCTTTGGGAAACTCAAACTTTGGAGGGGTCTACTAGAAAGAGTGGGATATGAACCAAATCATTTTCAAAATCTGAGAAAAGTTGGTTGAGAACAGCATAATCAACTGGTGTGGTATAACCTTTCTTTTTCTAAAACCAATTGGATCCTGTTGTTTTAAAAGCATTTTTGAAGGACTCTCTTCCAGCAAGCATTAGGGTCTTTTTCGATTAGGGTCTCTTCGGAGTCAGGAATCACAATAGAACTAGTGTTCTTAATGACATTACCATCATAAAGCTTTGGTTCCAACTGCTGAGCTTTCTTCAGATAGAAAGGATTTTGAAAACCTAGAGCTTATTTAGTGGTATGATCATAGAAAAACTATGGTTTTGTCAATATATGAACAGTTTGTGCTGATTGATCTCTTTTATAAACAATATTATCTAGCTGTTTGATCTTCTTTTTTAAAGCAATTTCTTTATCAATATTTCTAGATTCTTCTTTCTTAAAATCAGTTTTGAGAAGAGTAACTGTTTGCATTAAAGATTCCTTTTCTTTTAAATGTTCAGAAAGAGTTTGTTTAAGACGATCAATCTCGACAAACTGTTCACATGAATCTAAAACATTATCTTTACTTTTTAAATCAACATTTTGTGTCCTTCTTTCAATTCTTTATATCTTTCAAGCTCAGCAGATAAAGTATCATTGACACTTTTATTGTCCAGATTAATCTTGGTGCAATTAATTACTTGGCTTTTCATTTGTTTTATCACAGATAATATCAGTGCATCTTGTTATGCAGATGAGTTAGAATTCTGAACAGCTGCCTGTTATGATTCTGTCTCATACTAAGAATAAGGAATGATATTGCTATCACTGGTTATTTCAGTCTCTAAAAGGTTTACAACACTCGACTGTACAGAAGACGGCCTCGCTTGCACATCTTGATTAATCATATTGTTATCTATATTATCAGGATTGTGTACCTCAACAAGAACATCTGAACCATAATGAGATAAATTCGCCATGAGAGCAACTTTGGCAGTGTTGAGTTCATCACAATCAGAGTCATATGCATCCTAATCATCGGCTTGATAAGCAGCATTGTAAGTAATGACAGTTTGTGTGGCTTGACCTTCTACAGTTCCTGGATCTGCCAAAAATGCTAGTTCCTCCTCATGTAGAATTTGACCATTTTCTTGAGCTTGTACCAGCAACACTTTATCCTTAAACCAAGAATCATCCCATTTCCTTTTAGGTTTAGTGCTTTGTTTGGACATGTATCCCTCCTCTTTGTAGTTGTAACAAATAATAGTCTTTTGTTTCCTAGAATTGCTTCCACTTGCTCCTGGAGTGTAGGTCCTACTTGTACCCGTAGCAAAAGAAATTTACCTCCCCTGTACTGGTTGTAAAGTCACTCTTCCATCGTTAATGGTAGCTTGTTTCCTAGGGTTTGACAAATTCCTCAGCTGGTTGTTGGTAGTAGGGTAGCGAGATGTGACCACGACTGATAGGAATGACATCATGTGGTCGATGGCATCAATGTGATCATCACCTTGCTTGAACACTGTAATAGTTAGACCTAAGTCTAGTTGGGGGAATTCAGGTTGTTGTTGTTGGTTAACTGTGGGAGCATATTCAATTTGAGGGAT
>BQNB010080909.1:0-29785 GCA_026074375.1 Tanacetum coccineum
ATAATGCCAATGAAGCATTATGAATAAATAGCCAAAGTGCTATGTGAAGCCTAAGTGCTTATGTGTAATGCCAAAAGGCATTGAAAAAAAAAAGATAAAAATCAAATGGTTAAAATTTCCTTTTCTAGAACCAAGTACTCATTTTGGCCTTTTATTTTTTTGAGCTTTGGATTGTGTCGTGAATTAGGCACAATCATGGTTCAAATTGATTTATGGTTCGATTAAACCAGGTATCCCCTAATTTATTCATATCCATGCGGGAGTTCAAAGGTTCACAAGTCATGAGTATGAGTGCTTAACATATAAAATTTATATTGACAATGATCTTGTTTAACAGCTTTGTTTAGTCTAGTGAAAAGTCAGGGAAGATGAATTTTCCTCTTTTGTGCTCAATTAATCGGGAGTAGCCTATTTCAATGAGCCTAAAAATTGCAAAGTTGCAATGATTGCCATTAATGTGTTTCCATGAGATAAAATGTTGAGAAAAAGCTTAAGATGTTTAAAAAGGGGATTCATAAAAGGTGAAAGCAAGGGCATTTTGGAAACTTGTTAGTTTACAAAGTGTACAATTAATAAAATTGCGTGAGGACACGACAATCCTTTAGTTTGGGGAATTTTGATAAATGTTAAATTGTATATATTAAATACCCAGGATTTTGCCAATAAAAAGCCAAAAACATGCCAAAAGAAGGAAATATGTGTGCTTTTGTGTCATAATGTGCAGGAAAGGATATTAAAGTCAAAAAGGTCAAAAACAAGCCAAAACAGACAAGAAACGGAAGAGACAAGTACAAGAGAGAGATTTGAGAAAAGTAATCAAAGCCGGATCAGCTCGAAACAAGAAAAGAAAGTCAATGAAATAAGAAACGCAAGGGCTAATTGTGCAATTTCCACAAAGTTTCAAACATACAGCGGGTTTAATTTCTCTATAACCGTTTCCAACAAACTTTCCCGCCAAAAATCGAACAAACCCACTTCCCTTAATCGCTCCCGTTTCTTCCCACACTCAACCCTACCTCGTATTTACACCACCTCCATGTCATTTCTGTGACGTGGCAACCTCTGATTGGTCTAAACACCTCACGATTTGGATCCAACGGCTTAAATTCAAAGAGAATAGATCAAGGGCTTGGATTAATTGAGTTTCTCATCACTCTCATCACTCTCAACTATAAATAGGAGCTCTTAGTTAGTTTTTTGAGAGTTAGTTTTAGAGTTAGTTCAATTTTTCTTTGTAATTTTCTTTTTAAGCCTACGTTTACTGTTCATCATTTTTGATTAAGCTTTTTAATCTTTTAATTCAGTTGTACTCCTTGCTTTTAATCTTGTATTCTTCTTTCTTAAGCAATAAAGTCATATGAGTTGAGTTTGTGTTCAAATTTTCATGTAATAAGCCGTTTTTAATCAATAAGCTTGTAATAAGCTCATTGTAGCTTATTGAGTTTTCTCTAATTCTCAAGTTGTTCACAAGTTGTTATAAGCTTTTTAAATACTGTTTTAGTCTATTAAGTGTTCAATTTTGTTCATTAGAATTCATATTGATCAAGTTTGGAAGCTTATGGAGTAATAAGCTCAAATCAGCTTATAGAGCTTAAGTCTTTGGTTTAGAGGCTAAGGTAGCCATTAGGTTTATGCTTTTAAGCCACTCATTCAGATAGAGTGGCTAGTTTTGAGACTACTTAAATCTCAGGTTTCAAATTCTAAATTTCATTTCAGCATTTACATTTAGCTTATTTCATGAAGCTTATTCTTTTGTGTGTGCTTAATCATGTTTAATATTGCTTAGTTAGTTTAGAGTTTTAATTGCTTTAAGCTGTTTTAGTTAGAATTTATTTAGTTTTCATCTCTTAGGATTCTGTCATAATTGGTAGGATAAGGCTAGCTGAATAACTAGCTTATTCTTCTTAATAAGCTAGTAATTTTAGTGCATAGATAGCTTAATTAGGTTAGATTTAGACTGAGTAGATATAAGGATTTGACAGATTTAGTTTTAAAGTAGATTTTAAAGAGAAATTAGTTTGGACAGAATAGGTAAGCTAGTGTTTGGTATAAGGTGAATTTGACCTTTAGAGTCAACATTTTCCTGTCAAAGCTTTTTACATAGTTGAGGTTTTTAAAATGTTCAAATTTTAAACAGGTTTTGGAAGTTACTTTGTAAAATTTTAGAATTTAAAGCTTCAAAAATCCTTTCTAGCACCAGGACAGTTTAGGTTTAAGTAGATTTATAGTTAAGTGTTTAATAGCATTCTAGAATTCAAGATTGGTTAATATAGGTTTATATACATTTAGTTAGTTAGAGTGAGAGTCCTAAATTTAGAAGTTTAGGCCTGCATTTGAGTTTGAACAAAGTGCATCAGCATAAATAGTTAATAACTCAGTAACTACTGTTTGTTGTTTTAAAATTTTTAGCTTCTTTTTAATTCTTGAATTTAGAAGATAGAAGTTAGAATTAAAGCACTTTATTAGTACTCTATTAGCTTATTATAATTCATCATTTAAGTTTCATTTTTAAGCTTTTAAACTAGCTTAAATGATCTTGCAAAAGTGGAGTTAGCAACAGCCTGAGATTTATAGATTATTCCTTTTGATTTCTAATTTTTAGTTGTTATTTCAAAAAGCCTTTTATCTAGGTTTGCTTAATAACCATAGGATAGCTTATTTCTAAAAACTTAGTTTCTAGGAATTAGAAATAAGCTAGTTAGCTTATTAAGATTAGCATTAATTTTAGTAATAAGCTGAATATTCACTTTTCAATAACAAATTTCTTGTTATTCTTGTTCCCTTGTAGCTTATCTCTTGTTAGAAATCTATAGTACACATCTTAGACTTCATTTAGTTTCTTGTGGTTTTCATTTTCATTAAGAAATAAGCAAGAAATAAGCCAAAGACTAGAAAAGCTAAATTTCAAAAGATAAACCTTAGTTTCTGTTGTACAGTTCAAAAAGCTAATTTTCTAGCTTATCTAGTGGATAAAAGTTCATAGTGTCTTTGTTAAAGTTTTAGTGTAAAAGCTCAGGCTTAACTTTGTAGTTTTAAGTTTTTGCTCATTTTCATTTTTTAAATAAGCTAAAAATAAGCTGAGTCGTAGGGTTTGTTTTGTACTTTTACGATAGTTAGAGGTTGACTGTTTTAACTAGAGTGTAAATTCTAGTCAGTTTTCCCGTCTACCCTTTTCTTTCTTTATTTGCACTTTCTACCCTGTTCTTTCTAGTATAATAAAATAGATTTAATATTTTTAATTTTTGTTTAATAAAAATTAGGTTTAGATTTTAATTAGCAAAATTAGGGTTCAATTGGTGTATAAAATTTGGGCATTTTTGTGTCATTTCATTTCTGCACCTTTTTAGTAGATAAAAAGCATTTTTCTTTATTTTTCCAATTAAGTTTGTATTTTCTAGGAATTAAAATAGGTTTTAAGTAATTTCTTTTTCTTAAATAAATCATAGAAAATAGAAAAATAGTTGAAAATTTTTAATTCTTTTTGAGATAATTTTCTTTTTAATTCTAGTATTTTTGAAAAATAAAAGTAGAATTTTAGTGTTAATTTTTAGAAAAAGTTTATTTTTAGTAATTCATTTTTCTTTAGAAAATCATAAAAAATTCAAAAATAGATAAAAAATTCTAATTCTTTTTCCTAAAATTTTCTTTTTAAATTTGTGATTTTTAGGTATAAAATTTGTTTAATGTAATGTCTTAGATTTTAAATTTCAGTTTTAGCTCACGTTTTTTATTTTCGTGTATTAAAATTTCGTGCTAGTTAATTGTTTTTAGTTTGTGCTATTATATTCGTAGTGTAATTCAAAAATTCAAAATCCTTTATTCATTCTTAACTCGAATCCGAATTATTCCCAAATCTCAATTCACGATTTCGTTGGGATACGACCCGAGAAGAAAATACTTCCCGGTTAAAAATATACGTATTGTGTTTTCTTTAGTGAGATTTTACCTTTTATTTCTCTTGTTTGAGAAGTTATTGGAAATAATTGTCACGGGATTTATACTATACCTATATAAATTTGACTAGTGCTTATACACGCAACCACACTTGATGATGGTGCGGTCTTGGTGAAGAGGTGTGGATATTTCTTCCTGAATTGATCTTCACGTTCCCACGTAAACTCAGGACCCCGCCTAGAGTTCCATCGAACCTTGACAATTGGGACACGGCTTCGCCTCAATTGTTTGACTTCGCGATCCATGATTTCTACAGGCTCTTCAACTAAATGAAGCTTGTCATCTAATTGCAGTCCTTCCAACGGAACGACTAATGGATCTTCAGAATAACATTTCTTCAAGTTGGATACATGAAACGTATTATGGACCCTGCTCAGCTCTTGAGGAAGCTCAAGCTTGTAAGCAACATCTCCAACCTTTTTCAACACTTTGAAAGGTCCGACATATATATGGTTTAACTTCCCCCGTTTGCCAAAACGTATGACCCCTTTCCAAGGCGAAACCTTAAGCATAACTTTATCTCCAACTTGAAATTCCATCGGTTTATGCTTTAAATCAGCGTAGCTCTTTTGTCGATCGCGAGCAGTTTAAATCCTTTGTTTAATCTGGATGATCCTCTCCGTTGTTTCTTGCACTAATTCTGTACCAGTGAGTTGAACTTGTCCAACCTCGGCCTAACACATGGGTAAACGACACTTTCGACCATAAAGTGCTTCAAACGGTGCAGCCTTAATGCTAGCATGATAATTGTTATTGTATGAAAACTCGACTAATGGAAAATGTTTAACCCAACCATTTCCAAAGTCGATTACGCAATCACGTAGCATATCCTCGAGAGTTTGGATGGTTCTCTCGCTTTGTCCACCAGTTTGCAGATGATATGCAGTACTCATATCCAAACTTGTACCCAAAGCCTTATGAAGTGACTTCCAGAAATTTGATGCGAACCGAGGGTCACGATCAACGAATCAACAGATTGATCAGATCAGGTATTCCATGCCTCGTTACTACCATCCTTAGGTACATTCCTTGCCATATTCTCATAGGGTCAGTTTTCCACATGGGGTACAATAATTGCAGACTTTATAGTCGGATCAAACGACACCCAAAAAGGTTTCATAACCTTGTGACGACTTAGGAAGCTTCGTGATAAAATCCATCGTGATATTGTCCCACTTCTATTAAGGAATCTTAGGTTGTACCAAGAAACCCGATTGTCACTGATGTTCAGCCTTTACCTTAGCACAGGTCAAGCACTTACTAACATAGGTGGCGATATCAACTTTCATATTGGGCCACCAATATAGCTTCTTTACGTCTTGGTACATTTTCTCGAAACTCGATGGATAGAATACTTTGATTTGTGGGACTCGTGCATGATCATGGTCCTTAAATCACCATAACATGGTAACCAACTCCTGCCATTTAAGCATAGTTCCCATCCGCATCGTGGGTTCTAAAACTTTTCCGTTCCTAGAATTTCTCCCGGATACTTGAATTATCAATCAGCATACCTCCACATCCTCGCATCTTGATGTTTTTCTTCTCTGGTTTCCGTGCATCAGTCTAAGCATTCAAGAATTGTTTGGGAATAAAAAATTTTTCCCCCCCCCCCCCCCCCCCCCCCACCCCCCCCCCCCCCCCCAAGCCCCCAATATTCCATCCACTAAGGCTCGAACCCTTAACGGTTGATCTCGTTATTTCCTACTCAAGGCATCAGCTACGACATTTGCTTTCTCCGGGTGATAACGAATATCGCAATCGTAATCACTGAGCAACTCTAACCAACGACGTTGTTTCATGTTTAACTCCTTCTGATTAAGAATGTGTTATAAACTCTTATGATCAGTGAACACCGTACACTTGGTACCATACAGATAGTGCCTCCAAATCTTCAGAGCGAACACTACTGCTTCAAGTTCCAAATCATGAGTAGTATAGTTTTTCTCATGAATTTTTAACTGGCGTGATGCATAAGCTATCACCTTCTCTCGTTGCATCAACACATCGCCTGACCCTTTAATCGAAGCATCGCAGTATGTGATAAAATCTTCGCTTCTGTCAGGTAAAGCCAGAATTGGTGCACTACACAACTTATGCTTCAGCAGTTGAAACGTCGCTTCTTATTTGTCACCCCAATCAAACTTGACCTTCTTCTGAGTGAGTTTGGTCATTGGTTTGGCGATCTTTGAAAATCCTTCAATGAATCTTCGGTAATACCTAGCAAGACCTAAAAATTGACGAATCTTCGTTGGTGACTTAGGAGATGCCCAATCTTTAATGGATTCGATCTTGGCGGGGTCCACGTGAATACCCTGGCTGTCAATCACGTGCCTATAAAAAAAAAGAAAAAAGGGAGGAAAAAAAAATAAAGAAAGAAAAAAAAGACGATTTGTGTACCTTCGGAATCCAAAATTCACACTTGGAGAATTTAGCATACAATTCCTCTTTCTTAAGCAATTCCAAAATTGCCTTGAGATGTTCTTCATGTTCCTTCTTGTTCCTTGAGTAGATGAGGATATCGTCGATAAAGACGATCACGAATTTGTCTAAAAAAGGTTTGCACACGCGGTTCATGAGATCCATAAATACCGTCGGTGCGTTCGTCAAACCAAATGGCTTAACCCGGAACTCGTAATGACCGTACCGAGTTTTGAATGCCGTCTGCGGAATATATTCCTCCCGTACTCAAAGTTGGTGATAACCATATCACAAGTCTATCTTAGAATGAAACACTGGATCCCGTGTAGTTTGATACATAATAAATGCGTCGCTCCGTGGGAGTAGGATATCGTTCCTTCACTGTCAGCTTGTTTAATTCTCGATAATCAATGCACATCCGGAATCATCTATCCTTCTTCTTGACAAACAAGACCGGAGCTCCCCAGGGTGAGGAACTGGGTCTTATGAAGCCTTTGTCGGACAGCTCCTTTAGTTGCTCCGACAACTCTTTCATTTCGGAAGGCGTCAATCGATAAGGTGCCCGTACCACGGGTGCAGCACCAGGTACCAAATCAATTCGGAACTCCATTTGTCGAGTCGAAGGAAGACCCGTCAAGTCTTCAGGAAATACTTCGGGAAAATCTCGAAGAATGGGTACATCCTCAAGTCGCTTCTCCTCCGACTTGTCTTCTGCCTCCTTCGTGGTAACATGTGCAAAAAGACCTGACATCCTTTTAGCATGTATTTATGCGTCCTAGTGCACGAGATGATATTCAATTGTGTCTCTCTTCCTTGGTTGCTTTCGTCACAACGAATAATCAATGTCTCATTTCCGTAGGGAATACAACAAATCTACACAGCACAACAATAACATCTTGAATATTTGTAACCAGTCCATGCCAAATTATGACTCAAAACACCCATCTCTACGGTATTAGTTGATGTTTGAAAGGTGTCTAGAAAATTTAAAGTGCATCCCCAATAATAGTATTAACGCCCACTATTCTACCATCGGCTAGTTCTACTACATAATCATGGTCTAATGCATTTGGTGTGATATCAATTTGGGAGCTAAATGCAGTGGACATAAAACTCCTATCGA
The DNA here is from genome assembly GCA_026074375.1 of Tanacetum coccineum. NCBI lineage: Eukaryota > Viridiplantae > Streptophyta > Magnoliopsida > Asterales > Asteraceae > Tanacetum > Tanacetum coccineum. The sequence continues at coordinate 7,499 of BQNB010080909.1, forward strand.
CACAAGTATCAAATAAGATAGAAGCATAGCGGTTATTGAGAAAGAACGTACCCGTAACGATGTTTGCGTCTGGGTTTGTCCCCGCCTGCCCTACCGCATACACCTTCGTTGGAGCCCTAGCATTTCCAACCTGATTACCCCGGTTGTTGTTGTTCTTTAGCTTGGGACATTCCCTCTTGAAGTTTCCCTGAACTCCACACTCGTAAACAAGTAGGGCTTTTGACCTGCCCTATTGCCTCTTTGGTTACTACCAGTATTAGCATTAGCAGGAGTTCTACAATTACGGGCCAGGTGGCTAACTCGGTTGCACTTGTAGCATTTTAGAGCACATGGACCGTCATGGTTGTAATTGCACTTGGTACACAGAGGTTTAATTCCTCCAGATAACATCATGGATGGGATCAACATCGACGATCTCACCATAGAGCAATATCTTAGGCTTACACAAGAAAACCAAACACCTAGCATGGTTAAGAAGGTTGATGACATGACCATTGCCGAATATATAGAATACGAGGAGAGGATGAAAAGGCAATACAATAGGAATTATGGATCCTACTTTCCAACCTATTCTGGCCATTGCACATCCAGCAATAACACAACTATAGAATTTCCTCGTAACGCTTACTTTAATCCTATCCAGCCAAACACCGAGTTTAATTATGATTCTGATAAATGGAAGCTTGATAAAAGCTGGGTAACACAACTGATGAGGAATCAGTTATGAGTGAACATGAACCCACTCATGCTGTCAATACTTAGTCTTTTGAAGAATAGTTAAGTTCTGAAGAAGACCTTGATGAGTGGTTGAAAGCAGAGATGGAAAAGCACATGAGTAAGCAGAATGAGAAAAACGAGGAAGATGCACTAATTGCTATTATAACATCCATTAGAGAGGAATGTAGGGCTGTTCATAAAAATATGTAGATAAGTGCTTCAGAATCTGATCTGAAAAAATATTTTGAGGGCATGGAAGACACCGTCAATAATGACAGCTTTACAAGTAATTTTCCATACCAACCATCACTTGAGGAGCTAAACCTAGGAAGTTTCCTTCTTCCCTTTACAATTGATAATTATAACTCTTATGCTATGGCTAATATAGATGTTAGTAATAATGTCATGCCTAGGAGCATATATGAATACCTGAAGCTAGCTAATCTTGGGAGGGCCACTACGTCAGTCGAAATGGATGATATGACACAACAAGAAACATTAGGAACGGTGAAAAATGTCTTGGTTAAAATTGATAAGTTTGAGTTCCCATGTGATTTTGTTGTTACTAATATGCCTGAAAATCTTAGAGAACTAATTATCTTAGGAAGACCATTTCTAAAAACCATTCATGCCCAGATAGATGTATTCCAGGAAGAAATTTCATTAGGGATTGGCGAAGATAGAATTAAATTTGACGTAAATGGAAATCCTCGCCAATTAACGTAATATCGAAAAAGTATTACATGGCAAAACTAGTACATGAGGAAGAATCTTTTACCCCCTTTGGAATAAAGACAATGACTAGTTCCAAACGAATCCCCTGCAAATGTATTTCAAATATGAAAGTATTACTAGGAATTATGAGACTAGAATCACAGAATGAAAATTGGCTGGACAAACTAACCCCGGTAATTGGATAAAAGGGTTGAAAAAAAGATGGCATGTAATGTACACTTTTCAGAGTATTTTTATGATGACGGAAGTGGGTGAAGATTGTGGAATTTGCCTACTTGTGACCCCTAACTCAGTATTCTATCTGCTATGGTTGATAAGAGGTTATCAGAAAAAGGCGACTAGTGAAGCTTAGACAATGGGTATGTTTTCCGTGATCAGCGAGGCGTACTGTGAAAAGGAAGTTGTATGGGAATAATGCAGACTTCCTTCAAGATTCGTTACAGAAAAAGAAAAAAATCCCAAAAGAGAATTGAATATACAACTCGTGAACAAGATATAAGAATAGGTTGTTCAAGAATTAATGAGTTTGATAATACCAGGACCGGCCCGTCAACAACATTGTCCCTGACAATACCCATGCTAAAAACAATCACCGACACGGCCTATACCCCGTTGACGATGGGACACAAGGTACCATATTACCCATACATGGAGTACTTCTAATCAAAACATACCTAATAATGACCCTACACCGTTTTCACTTGAGCATTCGAAGTTAGAAGAAAAAGCTCAAACAAGTGAATCATCGAAGTTACGACCCTTTAGGCCACGCCCTTATGATTACTCATTTGATGAATGGCTAAAAGTTAAAATAGGGCATATTGACATATACAACTCTGATCGAGAAATCGTGTTCAATGAATGGATTCTAGACAGTTTTGATGTTGAGGAAGCATATGCTAAGGAAATTGGGAATCCATACTCATGAAGATTTGACGAGTATAAACAAGTGCTTGACAATGAGGTTGAACAGCTGTCAAATGAGTACACTCTAAGAATTGGAAAAAGGGGTATGTCCTGGATGATGTTTGGGAGAAATGCGAGCAATAACATAGAAAAAGTATCGATTCTTGGTATGACGGTGGATTCGAAGAAGATGAGCTATGGCAAAGTGGAGATGAAAAAACTGACTATGAACCACCTTTTGTTGACGTTAAAACTTCGAAGTAAAAAAGTATACCTTTAAAGGGGGGCAAAGTATAAATGTAAAAAACCTAAACAAGAAGATGATGCCTTGCTTTAGGCATGATAAATTGGTGAGGCACAATATTTAAGGCAATGATTAGAAATGAGCTAAAGGACAAAGTAATCTCCCACGACGAAACGTAGAATGGGCATGAGTCTAACTTAAAGACGCGTTAATAAACAAAAGTGCTTGTCGGGAGACAACCCGTTCATTTAATCAATACACAATTATAATTTCCGCATATTAGTTGTTTGCATGTTTTACTTTGTTTTGTAGGTTCCAACAGCTAGGAGGCAACTTTCGAGACCGACTCGACCAGTAATTTTTTGGTAGATTTGCTGATTTAGCAGTAGTTTCCGTAACCTATTTAATTACGACGTAAACCTTCTTATGCTTACGCCGTAAACTTATAAACTAAAATTTTAAAATACCACATGATTACGGCATATCCACTAGAGTTACGCCGTAACCTCTTTCTAAAAACAAAAAACCTTAAAAAAAGTTTAACGGCATGCTAAACCTTGTTATATCTAAATGAACTTTGTGGTATGTTCCTTTGGAAACTCTCGGCGAGACTTCACTTCGTCCACTTAGGCCCCCAAGTGGTTTTAAAAGGCTTGTTGCATAAGCTAAATGCAATCAGTGATTCTACAAAAGAAGAGGTTAGGTTTGTATTTCTTGTATATTTTCTCTTGAGCGATTTATGGCTGTTAGTTTATTTTAGCAAAGTTTTAAAAACCAACCAGTATTTTAAATTGACTGGCCGAGTTACCGGGACACGGTCGAACCGGTTTATTAACAGGCGGTTCAAAACCATGTTTTCTAACCAAAAACGGCTTTCGGTCACCCGACCTGAATTCACTGTTCAACCGGCCCGGAGTCAACCCGGGTTTTAAAACAATAATGTTTTAGTGATCATCAAGGGAAAATGAGCTGCTTTAGAGATGAGATCTTTCTGAATTCTTCCTCCGTCGGCTTTATATATTTCATATGTTCATAGCAAAGCCCAAGAGAGTTCTGTTCTAATCTACTCCTTCTGTTTATTTTCATTCCTAAGTACAATAAGGACATTGTACAAAACAAGTGGGGGATGGGAGTAGAATTATCACTTGACCTATTCTTGCCTTCGATTTCTTAGTTTTCTTTGAAAAATGATGTTAGTTTTTAAAATTTTTGACATGTTTTTCTTACTAAACTAGAATTAATCTTTGCTGAATGCACATTACCCTTTATTATTACTTGGTAAGATTTAAGCATGATGTTTCGTTTTCATCTCATTATTCAAAAATCCACTAAAATATTGAGTGTACCGGTAGTATTGTAGACTTTAAAACTTGGCCTGTACATCATTTCGAGACCTAATTAATTAGCAGGAATAGATGGTTCGAGAAGGTAACATTTAGGATTCATCCAAATAGCCATTATGTGTGTGTTTATCGACTTGTTACACTGACTTGTCGGCCTCCAGTGTTAAAACCCTTTTGTTGCACTCATCATTAGTGCAAGATACCCCTAGATCACCCTTGTTAAGCCAATCTATGTTTTTACCCATTATTATATGTTATGTTACAGCCAGTTCGCCTTAGCCAACCCAAAGTTAATAATTTATCTTGTGTTGAAATCTAGCTACCTAAGTTTCCATGTGTCAAGAAAATGGTTCGAAGGATTAGCACTTACTTTGATGAATATTATCTTGATCATGGAATACCCTCGTTAATCACATCACTTTCGATACTATTTTATCTCAAGTGGAGGGAAATGAATGTTATATACATGATATTATAAAATAACATAAAAAGGTGGTTGCAACTTAAAGCCACCTAAGTGATTTAAAACCTCTTGAGGTTAGTTTTAACGTATTTTAAAACCAACTAAGTAAAAAGGTGGTGCAACTATAAGCCACCTAGTGATTTTGGGGATGGTGCAACTATAAGCCATCTGAAGTATAAAGGTGGTGCAACTATAAGCCATCTAGTGAAGAATGGGTTAGTATGCTCCGCAAGATCTCATCATCAGCTAACCCATATTGATGATATGCTCAGATTTTCACACTCGAAGACTTAGATTATGGATGGACAGTAGCCGGTTATGGATACCTTAGATTATATAGGACTATTTGTTTTGTGTTCCTATCTTAACACCAATTAAATGTGTATCCCATGTCTATCCTAACCCTTTATATCACCTAATAAACCTGTGTTATGTCACCCATGTTGCCTTTAAGAATTGTTTAGACCCTAACTCTAACTGGTGCAGATTTGTGTACTTCTCAAGCTTATGATAGAATACATGTTATAACTGTGCAGTTGAGCGATCACCTAAAAAATGAACACTTAGACTAGTTGAGAGTTGAGTGAATTTTGATCCCCTTTTCGTGAGGTGTTCGGCTTAGATGTTTCTAGCATAAGTCTTTTATAGATTCATTTATTTGAGTTAAATTAGAGAAATCTTTTATAAACTATTCTAACAGGTCTACTTGAGGGCAAGCAAAAGTCAAGTGGGGGATATTTGATAACATCGAATATTTGATACTTTTTAGTGTCAATTTTCCTACGAAAGTACTTGTAATTGTCTTATAAATACTTGAATTCGATACATTTATGCTTATTTCATTGTTTTCGAGAAAATGCAAGTATGTGACAAGAAACACGGTGGGATAAAAAATGAAGATAATACGGATTCTTACAAGACGTTACTGCGTAACCCCTACGATAGTGATACGCCGTAACATAATTCAAGCAAGACACGTCAGCTTACAACATTACAACGTAACCATATGCAAGGTTTACGCCGTAACAGTGTTATTATGGAAGGATGACTCATCCAAATCAGCATTACGGCGTAACGTGCCCTGTTGATTATGTCATAACATATTTTAAGCTTGTAATATGGAAAGTACGCGTCAGTAGTTTACGGCGTAAACCCTTAGAAGGTTACGCCGTAACATATTCGAAATCTATAAATAAAGGCCTCATTCAGCCACTTTTAGAGGAACCATTCTACAGCAGATCCAAGGGGTGATCAAGGCCTCCATAGCTCGAAGAATCCCGCAAGAAGTCCAAGGGAGATCACAATTATCTTACTTTTGCATTTAATCGTTCAAAAACCGCTTCTGTAAGAATTATGAGTTTTCCATTCATGATTATCTTTATTAATTCTTGTTGTGTTGTTTCTATGAGCGGCTAAGCACTTTAAGTGCTGGCCTAGTCATGAATCTACTATCGTTATAATGTTTGTTTCCTGTTAGATCATGGTTTCGTTGGACATCCTTTGTCTATCGTGTACCCCTGGGTTTTGGTAGTATTGCGGGTGGTTTAGATCATGTTAATCCTGTTATTATATTAACAATTAAACATGGGATTAGCAGGTTACTAGGGTGGGTTTTGCACCCTATCCCTAGTGTACCAATTGAAATGATAGAGGTTACTGCCTCTATCATTTAATATACTTAAAAAGCATATAAACTCTTTCAGAGAGGGTTAATAATTTGTATAGGTTATTAGACTAGTTCTTGGGATAGTCGGGATTAATCACTATGACCTGGTTGCCTTATCTTCGTGACTTTCGGGGGATTTGGGATTGCAGGAATTATAGGGTAGACTAAAGATATCTATTCATGTCTGTCGACTTTAGAAACCACTAATGAAACCATGGTGTAACATTGCACAAAAAAACATAGTTATAACGGTAGTGACGAAATGGCTAGGCTAGCACGCCTTTCTCCCTGCTTACTTATATCTCTTTTAATCTTTGGATATTTACTTTCCTGTTATTTTCATAAATCAATCTTAAAACCATTTTCAAACTTGACAATTCAAATTACAACTAATTGACACTTAGCTCTTGGGACGACCTCAGATTTACAATCTCTACACTATTCACGATCGGGTTCTCTGCCCGTTAGTGCGTTTGTCAGGTGAATCGAGTTTTATAAATTCAAAACTCGAATAAAATATATTTTAAAATAAATTACGCATCATTAATATCACTTCCTAGCCCACAACAATGATTTATTAAGCTACAAGCAAGAGAGAAAAATATTTGTGAAGAGTTGTCTAAAATGAAGACTTAAGGTTGCTATTTTTTTAGTGAGTAAAAGGGAAACTTAAAGGTAGCTATTTATACGCAACAAAGTAAAACGTCAAAATCTGTCCCAACCAGCTGTCGCACGGATCCACCATAGCCTGGATCCGTAAGGTGCAGCTGGGACAACTTTTGTCTTTTTATGATTAACCCCAAATTTTAACAATATATTGTTTTGTACTTATAATTCTAGTTTATTAGATTCTTCTAGAAGCAAAATATTTTTTATCACTAATAAGGAAAAATCTTCTAGATTTGGGAAGATTTTTTTTTTTTGTTTTTTTTTTTTTTTTTTTTTAAGAAAGATTTTCACTATGGTTAATCCAATTTTGTCTTACAGAATTAACATAACTAGCTTAAATGAATCATGTGATATTATTAAATCATTAGGATTAGAAAAAGGTTTATGCAAATGATAATATTTTTCTTTGATCATTAACTATGTTTAATAATGCCATATTCATACCTTAAGTGATTTGTCATCGTCAAGTAAACTTTTGACTAAATAACTTGTTTACGTAAACTTTTACGTAGTATGACATTAAATTTGTTATTATCAAAACATGAAGATTATTAAATATAAATATCGTTTTTACATGAATATTTGTATTAATAATCTCCCTCTTTTTGATGATGAAAAAATATAAACTCATGTGTATTTAAAAGTTACTAAATAAGTATTTAGTGGATGAGTTTACATATCTTCTCCCCCTTTTTGTCGAAGCAAAAAAGTGTTGTAGAGGCGCATCTTGCAAGTCTTGTATTGACGAATGCTAAGCGATAATTGCAAAGTAAAAAAATGACGGTATTGCAAGTGCTCCCCCTTGCTTGGGGCACCAAGGAATCGAGCTATGGATGCGTGCTACAAAACAAAGTTTGTAGACAAGCAAATATATATATGGCAACAACACAAGCACATATATCATAATAAACAATCAAGAATCACCACAACAACTTCGATAATGTTAAATCCATTATAAGAGAAATTAACATAAAATTTGGCTTTAAAGCCCATTAGACAAAATAAAAAAAAGCTAGAAAAGAATATAACAAAAAAATCCTAAATCTTAGGATAAGTATCATTTTTCCATATAATCCGAAGGGTGAGGTGAAGTTTCCATGTGGCTAATGCGGGAAGTATGGTAGGTTTGATGAAGAGCCAAGGTGGTGTCGAATGTATGAGAACATGTAGTTGACACGGTTTTGGAGCATTTGGATCTCATGCCTTGTGGTGCTGCAACATTGAAAAAACATGTTGTGGAGGTGAGGCATGTCATTTGGATTTACAAAATCCAAGATGTTTTGAGGGTTGGGAAAACCTTAATTTCTAAGAATTTGGTGTGGATGTTGAATATTAATAAAGTGGAGTGCATTGTTTAATGGAGGTGAGGTTATTGTTGTTAATGTTACCAAAATAATGGTTGATTGGTGGTAGTTGTTCAAATCCCACGTGTATGTGGAAGCACGAGTGTGTGGTTATATAAGATTGGAAAGGCTGGGCCATTGTCCATAGTGGATAGTCTATTTCTTCCGGAAACATCCGATCGCACATTAGTGCCAGTTCTTGGAAACGTTGGCTATAAGCTACCACATCGTTACCCTTTACCTTCAAATTCCACATTTCGAACTCCAGTTTCTTAATTTCGCCCCTTGGGCAGTATTTGTCTGTCATCATCTTTTTCAGTGTCCTCCATGGCATTGCATGGGCAGCTTCAGGAGTAGTGGTCTTAACATGGGAGTTCCACCATGTAAGAGCATTTCCTTGCAGGGTACACGTAGCAAATTTGACCTGGCATGCTACTGTACAGTTGCTTATGCTGTAAACAGACTCCATCTTTTCAAACCACTGAGTGAGTCCAACAACTCCTTCAGTGCCCTTGAAGTTCAAGGGTTGGCATTTTAGGAAGTCCGGGTAGGTGCATTCACGAGCAACTTGCACAGGCCTTCTGGCACCCGTTCCTGAAGTATGGCTATCATCGCCATTTCTGGTTGCATCACGTGCTGCCAGTGCAGCAGTAACGCCTTCGTTAATCATTGCCTGAATTTGGGCATTGGTGACAGATGTAGTGGTATGAGTGTCTGTGACTGGTGTTGGTGTTGCATCTGGGTTTAACCTCGTGGGCCTTCCTCTTGGTGCCATTTTCTTTAAATCACAAGAAAACATAATACTCGTTAGATTTCATAAAATCATAACTATGACATAACATATACACATTAAATAAAACAAGATCACATCACACAGTGAAATGTACAACTGTTATTGAAATTAATCGTGGTATAACCAAATCGACATTCATTTAATATAAATTCGATTTCATAGATAACGTAATCCATCCATTTCATATATAACTTGGAAAAACATACATGTTCGGTTCAGATACAAGATGATTACTACACTTAGGTTACAAGACAAAAGAAACAACCTAAAGCCATACTAGCCGGGATATACCCGTAACACTTAGTATGCTGTACAAGGTAGATAATACCTGAACAAAAGACCTATACTGGGTAGCTAAACAAAACAAAAGATCTATACAGTCTGCTAGCTGGGAATAACCCATAATACTTAACAGGCTGCATAGCATAGCTACAACATAACCAAATCTAGGAGCTGCTACTAGCCTCTCCTGGTGCATCAGGCTGTGATGGACCTTCTGCGGGTCCATGCTGTCTCCGTAACTCGACCATCTGTGTCTGTAGTCCTTTCAGCAACCTCAATGTCTTAGTCAACTGAACCTGTCTCTTATGGTCTGATGCCAATAACTCTGTAATCGCCCTCTGTCTCCTGTGATCTGCTGACTGTAACTCTGAAATCAATGCACTCTGTGCCACTACTGTAGTACGTAGTGACATAACATCTGAACATGCATAGTCGCTAGCATCCATGGATAGTCCCCAAGCCTCACGAGCCATCTTAGCCTCTCTCTCTATCATTACTGCTAAACGACGATGAACAGGCCTATCCCTATACAACAAGTTGACTCGGCCTCTCAGTTGAGACCGGTCATCTTGAGCATCCTCCATAATACCATACATGCTGGTAGTCTCCTCCTCAACAATGGTAGCAAGATCGGTAACCCTCTGATTGACCCCCTCTACGGTGGTCGGTGCAATCTCATCGATGGCTCCTACCAGATCATCCCATGTATCCGTAATGTCATAGTCTAACTCCCTAGACGTCGAACATCTAGGAGGGACATCAACCATATCGACAAATCCATAAAGGTCCTCCCTCGCTATGGTAGGTCTATCCTGCCTAGCAGCACCGGCTGCTGAACTCTCCCCGACCTCACGACTAGGGGTGGGAGAAGCAAAACGCACCCTCTTCCGAAGAGGTAAACAACTCTCGGGAATCTCAATATGAGTAGGGCTATTGGGTGTTGGTGATGGTATCTGTGGTAATGGAGATGATAGTGGAGTAAGTGGTGATGGTGGTGGGGTGGTTAAGGCAAGAAGTCTCTCGACCTCTTCCCTAGGAGGAAGTGATATGGATGGCTCATCCCGGATAGATATCCTGGCAGTCATCCGGTGTACAGGTGGGACAGAGTCGGCCGGAGCTGGGTGCTCCTCCTCCTCCTCCTCCTCATCATCATCATCCCTATCAGCAGGGTAGTCAGCTGGATCCTCCTCGGGATCCTCCTCTGGATCAGACTCGGGAATGTATCCTGGTGACTCAGCAGTAGGTGAGGTAGCAGCATGTAATGGCTGTTCCTCGGCTAGAAAGACAACATCCTCGGGTGGTATATACTCCGAGTACACCGGCTTCGGTACATAAGGTAAATAAACGGGTGAGGGTGGTGCCTGCTCTGGCTCCTCTGGGCCAGGTATGTAGTCTAGTGATGGTGGTCCCTCAGGGCCAGGTATGTAGTCAGGCGATGGTGGAACCCCATAAGCAGCCATTATGTAAGCATATGGGTCCTCTGGCATAATAGGTGGTCCATCGACTCCTGGTGAACCGATGTCTGAATCGTCCTCGGATACTGATGTGTATGTAACTGTAGAATGCTCAGAATCTGACATGATAATATCTGAAATCAAAATTAGCTTATATAAGTATGCTTCTTATAAGATCTATATAGTAATATAAATTTATATTATAACTTGTATATACAATCTATGAATATCAATCATGCATTGTCTAGCCTAACGACTAATGCTCAATTAGTGTATGGTATGTCCGTGAAATCCCTTTGTATGAATGCAATGTTTGAAAATGGTTATAGTCCAGCAAAAACATTTGACCTGGTTCTCTATAACCTTGGCTATGATTCCAATCTGTTAACACCCACCAAATGGGTCACACGGAAAATAAGGGTCTCGGGGCGTGGTACTTTTCAGATCTTACAACAAAGATAGTATTAAGAACGACCAAAAGTGTTTAAAACTGATACTTGGATTTAATAAAGTATGTGATTAACAAATTGCCCGAAGCTTTAATTGTTTACTTGTTATTATACAAAGATTTCAGCCATAACAGATACACATAATTGTAATGGACTAAATCTTTAATGACGATGTACTTCATTAATATATCCACCAATGTTTCTTTCGCACCTCGTGCTTAATGACCTGAAAAACAATGCATTAAAAACTTCAACATACGTTTGTGAATTTCTAGGTTTTATGTAATTGTTTATGCAAGGACAGCAAGACTTTCCCTGTGATAATGCATACAGATGCAGACATCATCAAAATGTAATTACGTGTCTAAGCTCATGTAACCGAAGATGCGACATAATTGAATACAATATATAATTATTGCCACATTGCCCGTGATGAGGTTAAACCCGTATCATCTGTTATCCGAAATGAAATACGTTCGGTTTCTAGTTGATAGTAGACACCCAGAACGGGGAGGCAATTCCAGATAGTCTATCTATATTATTCGCGCTACACTTCCAGTATTGACAGTTCTATGTTTCGATGGCATAGTGGGTTATCGCTACTTTAGGCATAAAACGTATCATGATAAAATGTACACTTGCGTCCAATTTGTAAAACATGCATATGTTTCTACCCCTAAAAACTTGTAATTTAATAATTGTAAATATCATGGGGCGATGAAACTACCATCGAAGTGAGGAGTAAATTGTTAACAAAATTATCCCAAGTATAACGCGTCTCGCTTGACGCTCGAATGCAACCTTGTTATTATTGGTCGAATAAGTATTCAAAGAAAGTTGTTACAAACAACTGTATATAATCTATATAGGTATCATGTCTCTATAGTTCGAGTGATATCATATATAAGAGGTCATGACATGATGCACGAGGAGTTAGTGACACTTTAATCGTAAATCCAACAATAGTCATTTACGACATCCGAAGGAAGCCGCATTAGAAATTCCCTAGTTAATATTAGCATTCGGTATAAACTAATTACATATATATTTATATATAGCTATATCACCATCTAATTCGTTTAAGTGAAATCGTAATTATAAGCGTAAAAAAGTTTATAATTACGCTTTTTTGTTAAAATGGACATTACTTTGTCGTTTAAGCCGTTTCATCGGGTTCCTTACAGCCCACGCTTTTGTATTAAGACGAGTGATCATTTAAAATATCACCATTTTTAGGTTTTTGGATCTGTGATGAATAGTGTTTTTATGTTTCATAAAACAGCTATATAATCGTTTTTATACTTTTATTTAACGTAAAACCCGTTTTTGTCGTAATCTTATTCGTTATAGCTCCAGTTTTTAGCGATTCTTTCGAAACGATCTCGTATTGAAAGTTTTTTCCTATTATTGATGTTTAATAAAGTTAAAGTTTCTTTGGTGAATAGTAACTTTTTATAAATTTGTTTTATAATGTATTTAGCGTCGTAAACTCGTAACTTGGTATCTTCTTCGATTATAAATCGGATTGTTTAGAGGTTTTTAATCATTTTGGATTCCTCATGAGATGTACTATCTTTTTAAATACATAATATGGGTGCCTTCAAAATCGAACCCAAAACTGAAGTTTGAGGTTTGTGATTTAGACATGTTTTAGCATGATTTTTTTACCATTTAGATTCAAACACTTAGTTATAACTACTTTTACAACAATTATATCATTATGTCTTACTTATATTAAATTCATTAGTTCATACTTTGTCTCATAGTCGAGTCCATGATAACAAGATTTTAACATGTTATTTTACCATTTCACTTGTAATTCACTAAGTTAACGCTTTTAAAACCCTAATTTGCACTTATACATGTTTATCACTTAAAAACATATTAAACCTTATACATCCCTTTTAACTTATATTATAATCTCTTATGACTTGTTAAAGAAGTGTACAAAACAATTATCATACGTAAATATTCATTTTACATATTCAAGAGTACCCTATATGGGTAAGATGATTTAGCTAAAATAACATATGAACAATATAATCTTAGTTTTGAAATGATTATGCTTTTTGATTTCACCTTTTGTGGATGAGTGTGAGGGAATAACAATCACACCCCCTGTGTGATTAAACACCCTTGGCTAGAAAATATAAGGTGAAATCCCTATTTTAACCCAATGGGGGGTTTCTTTGTATTTAATAATATTTAAAACCCTTTTCTTTCTTTTTTGGATTCCTTCATTACAAATGGTTAAACCTACCTCTTGAACACTTCTTAGAATACCTTAGATATGATGTTGTGTTTATGCTGTTATTGATAGAAATTCATGCTGGATTTGGTTTGGAGAGGGGTTTGATGCCTGTGGGTTATGATTCGAGAATGAGGCGGAAGAGAGTTTTGTGATTTTTGTATAGATGAAATGAAGAGTGTGAGTCCTTGGCTCCACTGCATGTATTTTATATACTACTTGGTTAGATATTTTTGAAGATATTATGCGTGTCTAGTGGAGTATACAAGGTGGCCAGGCTTGGAAGATATGATAAAGGAAAAACTAGGGCTTGAAAAGTGCACTAGCATGGTTCAAGTTGGGGTTCGTACTTGTGAGGATAGCATGCATGTATGGAGATTTTTGTTGAAGTTTCATTGGTATTATCTTGGCTTCCTAGTCTTATGTACACGAAAATATATGATAGGGTGGGCTTGGATAAGCTTTTGATCCTTTAATTAGTGTAATTAAATGTGTTTTTTGAGAGGTTTAATGTAGTATAGTTTTAAAAAAATGTATAACTTTGCCATTGTAAGTCATGAATTTGAGATTCCTTCTTGATAGAATATGTATTAATGTGATAAATACTGAAGTTTTAAATAAAAACTTTAAGTATTGGGTATAATTTTGGGTATGTTGATGAAGGTAGATAGTTAAACATGCTTCCGGGACGGCTTAGAGTACTTTATCGCGAAACGTTAAACACTTAACTGTAACCAATAAAAATAAAATGTGCATTGATAATAATTTATTCTCTAAATATATATAACACTTGCTTGATGTAAACATTTAATTGTTTAATGCCCGTTTACATTGTATGATCATTTTTAGTTTACGCGATTTAGCTTAACGATTACGATTTAAAAGCAAACGTGTAAAACCCTAAAAATAAATTGTGCATTACATAATGTCGTACAATGACCAAAAACACGAGGTGTTATACGGGTGTTCTTGGAGGGGACACCTGCGAGGGGTACGCATTCATTATTGCCCGGGTGTTCTTGGAGGGGACACCTGCGAGGGGTACATATTCATTACTGCCCGGGTGTTCTTAAAAGGGACACTTGTGATGGGTACACATGGTTTTCATTACTGCCCGAGTGTTCTTGGAGGGGACACCTATGATAGGTACATAGAGCATCGATTTCATAAACTTAGAGTAACTGTAATCATTGTTTTATACACATAGGAATATTTACGTTGCTTTGAATAAAGTGGCGATACATACTTTGGACAATTGCGGTCAAATTTTCATACGTACATTTTTTGACTATTTGGGGATTGAAATGGTCATGCATATTTTACAACTCTTTGATTTCTAAAAGTCATACATACATTTTGGAAGAACATTCAAGGATTGAAACGGTCATACACGCTTTACAGAACTTTGGTTCAACATTTATACTTATAAAAACTTATGAACTCACCAACTTTATGTTGACCCTTTTAAGCATGTTTTTCTCAGGTGAATTAGATGCTTGGCCTACTTGATATGCATTGGAGTCTACTACATTCAAATGATCAAATCTCGTTGTATTGTTTTCAAGCTTTTCATTATGATGCAATTATGGGACAAATGTTAAATCTATTTCAAGAAAATCAATGAGATTACTTTTCAAACGACACATTTAGAGGTCGTTCTCTTGTATCTTGTGCTATTGTATTATGAAGTAATGCCCCCGAACATATTTCTGCTATGACACATTTTTGGGGGTGTTACATGTTCTGGCAATTACCACAAGGATAATGCATAGGACTCTTGATAACAGCTTGTGAACTTGATGATGTTTGATGTGTGCTAAAACACACATCCTTTTAACCCCGAGAAACACTATAAATTGGACTAATAATACTAAAATATGCTTAATTATATTGCAAATATGTTTGTTTGGTATTTTTATGTCTTACAGGTACTAAGGATTGAAAACGAAGCAAAAACGGGAACTTCGGGTTCAACTTGATCAAGTCTACTTATTATTCGAGATCAAGACGAAGTCATAAAAATTCCCCAAGCACTCCAATGGAAAGAGCATGAGATTTCGAGTTCAACGGTACCTTCGTTGCTTATTGGGCCGGCCCATAACCCATTTATATGAGCCGGGCTAGCCCATACTAGAGCCAGCCCAATATCAATTTCCAGCCCAACAACAAGACTCGGCCCATCTACTTAGTTCCAGGCCCAAAACGATTTCAAAGTGAAATGAAGAATTAAAGTACTAATATCTCACGTGTTCCTAATTAATTCATGAATGGTCATGTGACATTCCACTATCTCCATTTCAGCCTATCATAAGCGGACACGTGGCCAAGCATTACATTCTCAATTCTAAATGAAATGAATGATGAGGCAGTTCATGGAATGTGAGTTTATATATCTTACGTGCAGCCTAAATAATTACTTAAGTCTCACGTGACCATCCACTCATTCCTTTTGGCCTATCAAACACCGCCACGTGGCACTTCTGATTATTCTCATTTCATTTTGAAAGCAACGAGGAATATGTGTGTAAGATGAGGTGCGTATATTAAATGCAGTATACATGGCCACGTGGCCTATTTCTACTAGTGGATGAATGATTTATTTGCTGGCAAGGTAACGTGGCCTTTATTCATTGGAGGATCGGACCCCTGACACGTCTGAAATACTAGGTTGCAGCAAATGATTGGCTGGCTTAGCAAAAATACATTTATACCCCTGTTTTCTTGGGTTTTGATTGGTTGGTGTACTGAAGTGACAATTTTGCCCTCTCACTTTTTGGCTTTAAATTGACGCATCAGATGCAATTTGGAGGTGTTAGATTTCTAGGATTTATTTCACACATAATAGTTGTAGTGTTAGTTTTAGGAGTAAGAGTAGAATAATGTAGATAATTTTAGGCTTATTGTAAAAGCTATTGAAATAGCTTAATCATTTAGATCTAGTAGCTTTTAGCTTTTCTATTTCAAAATACTTAATATTTTAGAATTTAAGCTTTTAGCTTATAGTTTTTTTTAATCCTAATCTCTTGTTTTCTTGTCTTATCTCTTATTTCATCCTTTCATCATTTAAGGCCGGAGCTTAAGGGTCTTATAAGGTTGATAAATAAATAAAGTTTCGATCTTTTTGGTTTTTATGGAAGTAATTAGTAAATAAAGTTGACACATTTACTTGCTAATTAGTGAAGTAGAAGCTTAAAAGTGATAAGCTTATTTGTTTATTAAGTTTGTAAGATCGGGTGGTTTTATATCATTTTGGTTCTTCATTCGGTTTCAACTTCTTTCTATTTTTCATATTATTAGTGTAGTTTAATCTTGCTTAAAATGTTTATGCTTGCTTATTTGTTGATTAAAATGCTTAGTGAGTAGATTTTATTATATGCTTGTTGAGTAAGTTGGTGAATAGTGAATTAAGTATGGAATTTAATAAGTGACTAGTGATTAATAATTTGCAAAAGTTATTTAGTTTAGTGTTTTACTTAGTCGAACTGGCAAAAGCCGTAAGATTAAGTAGGCATCAAACTAGTAATTAATATCTCGATAAAAAGTTGTTTTCAATATTAAGCCAACGTTTTGAGGAAACGATTATTTAGACGGATATTAATTCGTCATTAAGATCTAAAACTTCACACTTAAGAATCTATTCACTTTTACTTGACAAGCATATTTTTCTTTATATATTTTTCATCTTATTAGCTTGCTTATTAATTAGTGTAATCTAGTTTAGTAGTTTTTAAAATTTAGTGTTAAATCAAAAACCAAAATTAAAAGATATTCAAGCATTAAATTGAAAGCATTTTTGTGAATTTCAAATTCATCTCTCGTTGGGACACGACATCCGAAGGATCAATCATTACTTTTCCTAAAGTAATTTTTATCCGACGTGATTACTTATATTATATTACTTGACTAGTCTTTCGGGACGAATCAATGTTCAACAAGTGTTTGTCATGGAATGTCCTAATGAGATTTTTTATTGATCTCATTGGCACTAGACTCTATAAGTGCACATTTGTTATTTGGTAATCGAAGGCTGGAGCAGACTGTCACCTTTTCAATATCAACGATCTCGGAATGAGAAAGCTGATAGAAACGTGTTGATCTCCGTGAGAAATGAAACAAACTTCTTTTAAGAGAAGTCTGAGTAGCTGGGATGGATTGTGCATGGCATCACTGGGTCCATGATGACTTGTCTTCAATACCAGAATCAACTTTGTGATTACCGATAGATTATGCATTGACCCGGTTTCTGCCTAAGGTTATATGGAGGGCTTCTTTCTTTACACCTTTTATCCTTACATTTCTTTTTAATTCTTCAACCCCTTTAATGTTAAACCAACACGTCCTCATTATCACCTTGTTGGGTCTATTCCGGTGATAACTCATGCCTTGGATAACATTATTCCCGATCTCACTTTACTCCTTTTTTTCAATCATACCTAAGGACTTCTACTCTATCTAATGGAGTGTCCCTGAATATAAGCAACTAATCAAAACACATTACAGACTTTATATGCAAATATAAATGTAAGGCGATAAGGTAAATAAAGATGTAAAGCGAAAAGTAAATGAAAGTGCAAACCGACAGAGATAATGAATTTATGTGGTTCGGTCATGAAGCACCTCTTTGCCCTACTCCACTCCTCGAGTACCACTCGAGAGTTACTTCACTAGTCAACAAGCTCCCTTTAGGCGGAGAAAACCAAACACAACTAAGCTTACACCGATTTCTGACACTAAGCCAAATGTCGAGCTTAATCTAGCTTTGAAACCAATATAACATAAAATTAACCACACTAATTCACAACAAATTAACAACTTTGATTCACATTATGAGTCTTGCTTCACTTATACGACTTGCTTCACTTCACGACTTCACTTCACTTCACGACTTTTTTTTTTTTTTTTTTTTTTTTTTTTACTTCACTTCACACCTTCTCTACATTCACACTCTATTAACTTCACAACTTCACTACACTTTACCTAGACACAAACAAGATCACCTTGATCTATCTAAACTTCCTATGATCACCATGATCTAACAACTATACACACCATGATCACCACGATCTAACTATTACACAAGTTTGGAATACATGGACCTGATCTATACATTGTGAATGTAAGAAATGTCACGAATGCACTAACTAACCTACATAACTTCGTATCTTAATGATAACGAAAGTTCTTCCTTGCACTTGGAGGAATAAGCTTGAATCACTTGGAAACAAATGTTTAAGATTAAATGATCAAAGGATTTAAAGGAGAGTATAAACTGATTTAGAACAAAAAGAAAGTGTGTGCAAAAGGTGAGAAAATCAGTGGGGAATAGTCCAGTATTTATAGACCAGCTAAGCTGACTTTTTGTCTGGGCGGTCCTCTTAATTAGGGTGCCGGTCCCCTTAAAATTAAGGGGGCCGCCCAGCCCAGACGCTCCCTTTTTATCTTTTCTGGGGGAGGTGTTTTCTGGAACATTTCTAGCCGTTTTTGGGTAGAAAATTTAAATTCAAAATATTTATTTGAATAAAACATTTCTTTTAAATCTAAAAATGTTTTGTAAAAGATATAAATATGTTTGTGACATTTAAAAAAAATGCGAGGTTAAATAAAAATTCCTTTGATCATAAAATAAATTAAACATTTATCTATTCACACCTTAAGTGATTTAGGTCGAGTGCAAACTTTGTTGAAGCAGACTTGAGACGTCGAGAGATGTTTTCGTATGAATGCATTGATGATTTGTGATCACGAGTAACTTAAGCACTTTACGTTATATGTTATAAATTACATGTTTGTCATCACCAAAACATGAAGAGAATGTATAGATTAAATATCGTAATATTTCTACCAACACAAGCCAATTTGTCTAGAGGCTCAAAGTATAGAAGTATGGCTTTTATCACATGTGAGATAATCTGGTTGGGAAATCTTCTACATAGTCTTGGGTTGATAGCTTTATACCCAGTTTTATTATTCTGTGATAATAGCTCATCTATTTAATAGCTGCAAATCCTATTTTTTATGAAAAAACAGAACATTTTGAATTAGATTTTCAAATTGTTAGAGAAAAGGTATCTGCAGGAATTATAAAGACTTTGAAAATTTATACTGATTCTCAAATTGCAGATATTTTTACAAAGTGTTTGGGAGTTGTTCAACATAAGTTGTTTTGCAAAAATCTTGTCTTTTTGATATGTTTTCAGGAGAAGGAGTTGTAAGAGATAAGCAAAAAAATGTTCAAGGCAAGCAGATTGTTGACACATCACATTGAGGGGGGATGTTGAAGTATTAAGTCATTTTCTAGTCAACATAAGTCGGAGACTAAAGATGTCAATATCCAAAGTTGTTTCTGTGGAATAGTTTGGGAGCTGTTTAGCAACTATAAAGGACTTTAAGGACCTAATTGTAAATATATTCTATATAAGCTATTCACACTTACGGTTTTGTCAATCAGTCATATTGTCTCTTTTGTGTCTCTCTGGTTTTCATCTCTCTCAATTGTTAAGTCTATTTATATTCTTGTTATCATTAACTAGTTGTCTTTGTCTCAAGATAAATTTATTTGATCTTGTTTATTGAGTGTTAGAGTGACTGTAGTGAGGTTGGATAGGATCTACCTAGTAGGGACTATCCCTTTTCTTTGTAATATGTTTGATGAGAACACAGTTTTGGACTCATCTTCTTGTATCTTTGAAAGTAATAAAAGTGCACAAGGGGTGGTTGGTTGAGTACAATCGGTGGTTCTTGAGTTAGATTTGATATTGATTACAAAGTCATACTAATACCTTAAAGTTGAGAGAAAATTTAAAAGGTAGAGAGTAAGATTCTATGACAATATGTAGAAATGGACTAAGAAGAATAAACTTAGTAACTTAGGTAGTATCCAATAAGAATTAGATCCCATGTCCATTCTTTGGAGAATGAATTAGAATAAAACATCTTTAAAATGATAATAAGATATGGATCTGATTTCTTAATCTCAAATCGCTATGTAGGCATCATTTCATGATTTTTGTTTGCCTAACAGTCCTTGAATATTCATATTAATATGTTTGTTTAATACGGAGTAATCCTCTATCAATGATTTTTTTGGGTCATTTGAATTGTTTTAGGCAAATAAAGAAAATTCAAGCAACACAAATGTTTGCGCATAAAGTGTTGGGCTTAAAAATCGTGTAAGAGGGTAAAGATGTGCAGTTACCTGATATCATAACGTATCGTGTAATTACTTTTTTTAAAAAGACCATTCAACTTTATATATCTAAGTTACATGAATAATATACCTTTGGGATAGTTCAGAGTGTTTTGTTCGTAGTTTTGGCAAAGCGCAAGAACCTTTTTGCTGTTTTGCATTTCAGTTTTCTGTGTGTCATCTCATGCATATTGATTCTCTTTATATATATAGAAGAAACTTATTCAATAGAATTAAAAAACTAATCAGTTAATCAATCTGGTCATAATGTTCTTCTATAATAGTTATAGTGATTAATGTCTAAAATAAAATTTGAAACTGTCTATTAATATGTTAAAGCAAATGCAAAAACATCTCCAGCTAAGTCATGCACTTAATTAGTACCCTCAACACTCATCAACAGGCTCACTGAAGAGCATATCTATTGATGAGTTCCTGAAGAGTAGAATTTGCTATTTGGGATATTCTCTGAAGGGAGAGATACAACAATAGGTTTTGAGCACAAATATGTGTATGAACTAAAGTCACAAATCAAATCGAACAGAACTAACTGTGATATTAGTTCCTTAATGATTAGCGAAGTATTTTTTTTTCTCTTGCGAATCCTAATAAATGATATATCACATAAACATAAATACTTGTAAACATTTTAGAGAGTTGGAAATTTTACTAGAGATTCTTAAAACTATATCTAACTGGTGGATATGATTTGTTTGATGATGTAAAAAGTAGATGTACAAAGTGGAATGTTGATAGGGGCAAATTTGTCAAAGTGGATATAGAAAGAAGAATCCCAACCAAGTTGGAGTGGGAATCTTACATGGATGTTGGATTCCATTTGGGAGAAAAGATGTTGGAAATCTACTAACCCCATTTGCCATGTACCTCCACATTGTTCCTTATTTGTGGGCTTTTCTTATAAAATGAACCGAATAATGTACGAATTTTGGTACAAATGTATATCAAAAATCAAAATTGGACGAACAACAACTTGAATATGAAGCTCACAAAATGATTATTCTAATGGCAAAGACACACGCACAACTTACTCTACACACACATTTGAGACGTGTAAGACCTATCCCGAGTTTTAATAGAGTTGTTTGCAATCCCCGTTACTCTTTATTTATGATATGTTATGACCATTTAACGTTAGATATATTTCTTATACGTTCCGGCTGCATACTATGTATGTTATTCCTATACAATTCTTACAATCACGTCACGAATTTCATTATTTGAAAACAAGTTATGTCGTTGTCAATCGTCACACACAAGTGCATTCCTAATATATACCTTACCTAAGCCGATAATGACACTTTGACAATTCAAGTGGAGCCAGTTATGCGATCTTAGTGGCATCAATTTCATGTCCAATCTCCCCTAAACATTCTTAAAAAATGTCAAAAATGCTTTTTAATTTGGTCCCAAGTATACGAATCATAATCTAGAGTATAAGATGCTGTAAAACATATATATGACAGAATCATAATTCACATTTTACACACAAGAATAGTTTTGTGCCCGGTTACTTTTCATTTTTTTTCTATGGAATATTAACTTGAACATTGAAAGCTTAGAAATTATGAAATATTTTTACCATCTGCATAATTGGTGACACGTGTTGTTTTTTGATTGGTTCATGAGGTGATGACGACCTAAGTTGTTGGATATTTTCAAAAACTTTGGGTTAAAAAAATGTTATTATAAAGTATGAGGTTGTGTTAGTAGTGAATCAAATGGTTACACATACTTTTCCACTAAAAGACTATTATTGCACTATCGTGAC
>BQNB010080910.1:7383-29784 GCA_026074375.1 Tanacetum coccineum
CTTCTTGAAATGATGCATTCGGTGCTTGATCATTGTTGTTTTCCTCAGCTTGATCGTGTGTTGGATTGTAATATTCTTCAAGTAAAGGACTGAAGAGAAATTCCAACCCGTGTTGTGACAAATTTGTCTTCTCTGCTGTAGGAACAACATTTTGTCTTGGGGGCACGGGGTCAGAGTTTTCATAATCTGACGCCTTTTGTCCTTGAGGAACGAGGCCTGAAGAGACATTTTCAACAGACATCTCTTGTCGTTGTGGTGCGAGGTCTGAACTGTTGTGATCAAACATCATTTCTTTGATTTCATCAAACTTGATATGAATGAACTCAACTATTAAGCGTGTTATCTTGTTGTAAACAATGATATCCCTTCGACTGAGTAGAATATCCCACCATGACACATGGATCTCCTTTTTCTTTCATCTTATCCTGATTTTCCCCATCTCTAGTTATGTAACAAGTGCAACCAAAGATGTGAAGATGTTTTATTGAAGGTTTCTTGTCATTAATGATGTGATAGCCGTCTTTCCATGAGTCGATATTAATGATTGATCTGTTTGAGTATAGCATACGGTTGCAAACTGCTTCAGCCCAATGGATAATGGCAAGCTTAGAAGCTGAGAGCATTGTTCGAGAAGCCTCAAAAAAAAGATGTGCGGATCTGTCTTTTGACAAGCAGTTCTGTTCTGGGTGTTCGAGGAGTGAAGTCTGATGTTTAATGCCTGCTTCCTTTGGAAATAGCATGAGTGTCTTGTTCAAGAACTTTGTGCCTCTGTCAGTACGGACACTAATAACTTAAGCTTGAAGATTGCGTTGAATCATTGTGAGAAAGTCTTTGAGAACTTCTGGAGTTTTATCCTTGGATCATAGAAAAAGAGTCCAAGTGTATCTTGAATAGTCATCAACAAAATCACCGAATATATTTCTATCCCATTTGCTGAACCGATTGGAACCACACAGGTCATGTGAAGAAATTCAGCCTTCCTTTTGGAACTTGGAAACAACTTTTGATTAATGAGCTTCTTTTTGCTTTACTCATTTCACAAGACGAACAAAGTTGATCCTTGACATATTTCAACTTAGGTAAGCCTGTCACAATATCTTTCTTTGAGAGTAAGGTGATGTAATCGAAGTTAAGATGAGAAAGTCTTCGATGCCATAACCATGCTTGAGTTGGTGAAGCTTTAGCCATGAAACAGATTGGAGTTGATGAAGTTGTTTCTTGAAGAGATATTGTGTAGAGATCGGATCCACGATTACAGTTATATAAATCGTTTCCCTGATGTCTCTCACTAAACAAGTAGATTGCCTAAAAGAAACCTCCAAATCCGCATCACAGAATTGACCAACTGAGAGAAAAGATTGATGATAGTGGCCTTCGAGTATAAACCGTTTGATCGTGACATTTGCTTGATGATTCGATCTACATACAAGTATTGGGCAATTGATCATTTCCAAAACGAAACAGTACCCAGAAATTTCTCCACAAAATTACACAACAGCTTGAGATTGCCCGTCATGTGCTTTGTGCATCCAGAGTCAACAATGAATAGGATGAGTTGTACAATCTGCAAGAGAATTAGAGGACGATGGAACATTGGACAAATTGGATCCTAAGGAATTTGATATCTTCAAGACATTAGTTATCCTAGAGACAATGTCTATAGTGGGACTAATACTTGTTGATACATCCTCTTTCCTGATTTTAGGCATCCATATCTTTTTGGTCCTATGTGGCTTTTGTGTCCATTTATATCCTCGTATGGACATTTCTTAGCTATCCACCATTTCATTCTTGATTTTATATTCTATACAACTCTTTAAGTAACTCATTGATTTCCTGAATAGTGGTATCTGATGCAAACTGTTTTCTTATGGGGGTTGCACAGTTGTTCGTTTTTCTCCTTAGGGTTTACTAGCACTAAATTTTTGAGGCACTACATTAGGCTTCTTATTCTAGCGTTCACATCATTTCATGTATCCTAGAAACACAGATCATGATAGAATTAACCACACATTTTCCACATTCGGCACAAACAAACATTCACATTCGTAGTTTCTGGTATTTGAACTATCATTACATGCAGTTACAGGACCTTTGTTTTCTCTTAGATATACTAGAAATCCTTATGATGGTTTCTACTCTTCTTTTTAAACTTTACATGACTATTGTTTGGCACGACCTTATCCTTAACTTGATAGCACTTAAGTTGTGGTCTGCTAACCACTTGTAGTAGTGTTTTACTCCTGAAGATTTAGTCACGTTGAGGATTAGTATTCCTTAAGAATGAGGCAACTCGGTTATCTGTTTTGTGTTGTGGTAGTGGCAATTATTACATTCCTGGTTTAAAGCACATTCGAGTGTATTTCGCTCTTCATTTTCATATTCTAAAGGCAAATTTCTGTTGAGTGGACTTGTTTAAACAAACCATCCGACACATTAGTTTTATTAACGACTGTTTTGTTTGAAAAACTTTCTCGTTTCAGGGAATTTGAAAAAAGGAGTCGGTTTTCCTGAAAACTGGTGGTTTTGGAATTCGTTGAGCAATTTGGTTGTCGAACAACATATGCGTTTATCTCAATGTGTTTCCATAGACTTTCCTTTGCATTTCTCAATGAGTTTCTTTAACTCACTGATGGCTATGTTCTTGTCTTGCATTTGAGCTTTCAAATCCTGTATTTCATGATATTGTTTAAGTTCTTTTCGAAATACATTTGATTCGTTTTCTTTGCATTGGAAGATGTTTTTCATTTGTTCTTTACATTGTTGTAAAGCAAGTTTCAAGCTAAATCGAGTGGTTTTTCAAGTTAGCAAAATCTTTAAAATCTTTTATGAACTCTCTTTGTTAACAGATTCCTTTTGTTTCAAAGCTTTGTGCAAGGACATTACATTCTTTGACTTTATGGATGTTACAAGCATTGTAAATTCAGCATTAAGATTTAAATCAGATAAAGATTGCAAATATGAACATGTAAACATCTTTAGACACACACTCTCTCCGAGACGTAGATCATATATGTTTGAAAACTCAGCCTTTTAGATTCAAGTTCGTCAACCCTCTTTTCAAGGGATTTAACGTACTTATAATCTTCATGCATTTCTATTTTAAGTTCATGTTCAAAACGAAAACTATCATTTTGAGTTTTTATGGAAAAAGGCATTAATAAGGTATTTATCAAAACTTCCATATCTTTAGAAGTTGGCACCCGAAAATAATCCACTTGTATGTTTAAACCAGCTTGATCAACAATTTCTCTAAACTGATTGATGTTTAACTGTCATGTCGTTAAAAACTTGTTACTTTTACAAATTGGGATATCGAAACGGGTAGAAGACAACGTTTTTAGCAATGTATGGTTTTGTTCTAAACAAACGGTTTTCTCCCACATTGTTTCCTAACTTCTTTTGAGCGTTCCAAACTGATAAAGGATACTCTAGCTGAGCGTGCTTTGAAAATTTCTACGACTATTTATGTCTTGTATAAATCATATGGTTTAAAAATCTTTATTTAATTTGAACTACTCTCATTTGCGAGAGTCGTGGTCTCTTCCCTATTGGGGCAAATTGTTTGCAAGATCAGAAGTATCATATGGGATCTCATACAAACAAGGCTTTTCATATTGAGCTTTCTTGAGGTACCTTGGATTGGCAAAGGTTGGTCTACCATTATAGGTCGAGCATTTAGGTGCTAACATATGAATGATCTGAATTGACTGATTACAAGTATAAACAATTTCATTCAAAAACTTTAATTGTTTGTCTATTTCAACCATCTTGTCAATATCTTTCTCTTTCTTAACCTTTAAATCCGAAATAACCTTGGTTTTCTCTTTGAGATAACCTTCCAGTTGTGACTTTGTTAAAGGACCTCTTTTTGACTAATCATGTGTTTCTTGATAGAGATTGAAATTTCATAGGCTTTTGTTTTAAACCCTTCTTTTATTTTATCGTATTTAAGAGCTAATAGTCTAGGAGTATCATTTACTTTGTTTGAAGTATTTCATAAATCAATCGTTCGGTATTAAGGCTATGTACTCTACGCGCTCATTCTGATTTGTTCTGAAGTGCATCAGAAACTATCCTGTCAACTAGTAGCCTCCCTAGAGCCCTACTAGTCTCATTCAAGGTTAGTTTGCCTACTCTAGTTCAGAGTCAAATGATGCGTTTGCTTTCTTTAATTGCTTTAAATCGTTTTATTTTCCTCAGGTATCAAGGTTAAAATTAGGAATTAAATAGCAAGCGCGGCACGCCTCATACAACATTTGACAGCATTTTGGTCAACCTCCCATGTTATCCATTATTCAGATATTTGATGAATCAGGAGTGACATTCCCTACTCCATCCTTCTCCAAATAATTGTGTCATTAATGGATTCAGGGTTGCTCCAGATTTCGTCTTTCATTTGCAAAACACATTATTTTTCATCATGTTTTGTACTTGTTCCAATGGCTGTTAGTTGAACTGGATTCCTTTCTGGTAAAGACCTCCTGAATCTTTGCCATGAAACTGTAATGTGCTTCCATTTCCTGTTCATCAATCTCTTTATCCATGTCCGCTATCCAATCAGCTTGCTCAGCTTGCAGTGGAACACCTTGTTCAGCTTGTTTGCACATCATTATCTTTTCCTTGTGATACGAGTAGTCTTTAACATGCTTTGGCTTCCTACATTCCTTTGCATAGTGGCCAAATTCCCTTGCAGATAACGGAACTGTATCCCGATTCTGTTGCACTACCTGACATCCTACAGTTTTCTAGCCCTAGCAAACTTCGTTAGTCCTTTGACTTCCCAAATGCCCTGACGGATTGTCGTTGTTATACCTTGGTGTGGTATCTTCAGTCTTGTTCCTGGAGTTTAAATAGTTGAAGGTTGTTGTTGGTAGGTTTTGTAGAGTTTTTTGACATACTAGAAGGAGTGCCAAATTTCTTTTTGCATGCTCCTTATCCCTCTGAGCTTGTTCAGGATCACTGTCTTCTTCAGATACTGACTCAGATTGAGGTGTAACTGGTTTGGCGATCTCTTTGCCTTTGTGTCTGGTAGATGCACTTGGTCTTGTGTAAGATGATGTTTTATTAGATCTTTAAGGGTTTGGTGCTTGATAGTTAATTATATGATATGGGTCTTTGAGCGCGCAAGAAGTGCTAATGGATTTGCAATTTTGGCTATTCTCTCAGCACGGATATCATTAACTTCATTTTGATACTGCCTTCAGAAATGTCAAAAAAGTGTGTTGATATGAGATGGTGTCTATTTCTTTTGATTGCTTGACAACAGTCACAAATCTTGACCATTATGGTTGAAGTTGTTGAAGAAATTGAACATTAACTTGCATTGTAGTAACTTGCAAGTTGTTCCTTGTCATTTCATTCATCAGTTTATAAAACCGTGAGTAATACGACTCCATTGATTCTCCATCTCGAGAAGTAAACTTCCCAAATTCCTAGAACAGATTGGTCTTTACATCTTGTACGTTCAATGATTCACCCTGTTGTAGCCTTTCAATGGCTATCCACATCTCATTCGCTGTTTTACAAGCATCAACAGTGGAATAGATATCATCTCCAATACCAGTTAAAAGCAAGAAAATTGCTTCTTTTTCAGACAGGACTGTGTTCTTTGTCTCACTGGAGTCAGTCTCAATATGTTTTCCAATTGTTGTATGTTGGTTGTATTGCAGGGATTACCTTCCGTTGCATCAACAGCTTGAACTAGTACAGTAGATGGCACGTAGGGACCAGATAGTATGCCTTTTCTCAGTCTCTCACCATTTGGTTTCGTGTCAATGTACCGTAGAAAACATGATCTCCATTGTGAATATCTTCCTGGTCCAAGCATTGGTTGGACGATCTTTTTGAACAGCTGCATGATATTGTTGTGCATTTGATATCGGTTTGAGGATGTATTGATGGAGTAGACATGATGAATGAATGGTTTATGAATTATGAAGTGTGAAGTTGTTGGATCTTAAGTGGATGTGATGTGAATGAAGTTCGTGGTCTTGTATGCAATCACGTTCACAAGATTTTCACTCGTCTATGATTAAAACCGATAAGTGATATAAACAGGATTTACAAATCAATAGACAAACCATGAAATGAATAATCGATTGATGTTAATGTGGTGTTTGTTGACTGATTTAGTCCTTTTAAGTCCCTTTGTTTGATGTTTGATTTGATGTTTTGTTATGTTTAGACAATGATTAATAGATTCCCAAATTCGATCAAATACCACCTGATGCGCGGATCGACAAGGGTTTTCAATAGAAAAAATGCAGTGTCTTTAGACAAAATGCAGTGTCTTTAGACAAAACGCAGTGAAGAGCCTTAGGCAAAACGCAGTCAAATCTTGAGGCAAAACGCAGTGAGCAAAACGCAACCTTGAGACAAAACGCAATGAGCAAAACGCAACCTTGAGACAAAACGCAATGAGCAAAACGCAACCTTGAGACAAAACGCAATGAGCAAAACGCAACCTTGAGACAAAACGCAACCTTCTAGGCAAAACGCAAGATTTGTTGCGATTTGGGCAGCATAACGTTGAGATTTACTTTGATAAAGGGTCTTCAGTAGGCAAAACGCAATGACCAAAACGCAATGAGAGCAAAACGCAATGACCAAAACGCAGTGAGAGCAAAACGCAATGACCAAAACGCAATGAAAGCAAAACGCAAGAAATGTCAAATCGTACTTTTGTACTTTTTCCTTAAAATCCGGATCTGTGTCTTTTCTTCACCAAAACGCAATCAAGAACAAATAATACGAAAATGATCAAGATCAACCAAATAAGCTCGTTTTCAACCCAAATAAGCTTTAAACACTTATAATTAAGTTTGTAGATGAAGATTAAACACACAATAACACGATTTTCCTTGTGATTCTTCCAAAATCAAACCAAAACGCAACCAAGAACCAAAAAAAAATAAGCCAAAAATTTTAAGCTTAAAATTTGATCTAGAAGCTCAAGTAAGGCTAGAAATGGTAACAATATAACCTGTTTAACACTTAGAACTAGGAAAGATCAAGATTAACAAACCAATAAGCCCTTAAAAAATCAAAACGTGGGCTTTTTGAGCAAAATAAGCCACGAAAATTGCTTATAAACCACAATGGAATCACTTATCCACTTTAGGCTCTTGATACCAATTGTAGGATCCCGATTAACACTTCCACTTCATATAACAACCACGAATCGATCAAGAAAAGAGAAAGAGAGTTGATTTCTAGAGAGAGAAAGAAGAGAGAGAGTTGAGAGAGAATATAGAAAAGTGAAATATTATAAATGAAATCAACTAACTTTTCCTAGGTGGAAAAGTTACTTATATACCCTGACACATTAAGTGACGTTCGGGATATTTGACCTAAGACCCGGTCCGGGTTTTTTGCTTGGGATTATACCTAAAACATATACTTATATTAGATTAACTATCGAGCCCGATTCCTGATACTTTCCTATTACAACGTTAACTAATTGATTGACCGAGACTAAAATACATAATGGACGAACTTCATGTTCGACTCAATATTTTGAGGCTAACATACATCTTATCAGCTCCTGGGTGTACAAAATACTTCGACTAATGGGCCTCATCCATAATCAGGGTTCTCACATCACCCTTAAAAGGAACCCATATTCGATCCAGGTAGTACAAAACTCCATCACTCCTATGTTCTATCACCTCCATCTAAATCCTTTCTGCAACTCCCGCAGACTCATTCACAGCCTCCTTATGTGCCCGCCAGTAATCGTATCCTTTAATACACCTCGACAGAAGGTCATATTCATAGCTCGAACTCTCTTAGGTTTCACTCTCTCTTTCCTACTCAGTGCATCAGCTACTACGTTCGCCTTACCAAGATGGTAGTAAATTTCGTAGTCGTAATCACTAAAAAGCTCTATCCAGTGACGCTGTTGCATGTTCAATTCCTTTTGACTAAAGATATGCTGGAGACTCTTATGATCGGTATATATGACACTCTTTTCCCCAAACATATAATGTCTCCAGATCTTAAGGGCAAACACAACTGCACCCAACTCCAGATCATGGGTGGTGTAATTCTTCTTATGAATTTTCAACTGCCTAGATGCATAAGCTATCACCCACCTTACCTCTTTGCATCAACACACAACCTAGCCCTAACCCGAACGCATCACAATATACCACAAAATCTCCTGGTCCATCGGGGAGAGCTAGAACACGTGCATTACATAATATACCCTTTCAAAGTTTGAAATGCATTCTCCTGCTCTTCACCCCAATCAAAGGTCTTAATTTGTTGAGTCAAGACAGTAGCGGCTTGCTATCTTAGAAAAGTTCTCAAGATCTATAGGTTAATAACCCACCAAGCCTAAAAGGAACTAACTTTCATACGGAGTTCTAAGGGGCTTTTCCAAACTTCGTTACAGCTTCAATCGTACTAGGGTCTACATGAATACCATCTTCATTAATCACATGTCCAAGAAACTGTACTTCTCGCAACCAGAATTCACACTTGGAAACTTAGAATACAATTTCTTTTTCTTGAGCAATTCTAAGACTAGCCCTAGGTGCACTTCATGCTCTTCCCGGGTCTTAGAATAAACCAAAATATCATCTATGAACACTATCAGTCATAACATGTCGAGATAACGCCTATAACTTTGGTTCATCAGATCCATAATACCACTTGGCGCGTAATCAAACCAAAGGGCAGTACAGTGAACTCAACATGTTCCATAACGAGTTCTAAACACAGTCTTGGGAATGTCATCCCATGCACCACATCTGGTGGTATCCGGGACCTAAGATCTATCTTGGAGAGGTAATTGTGATCCGGTGAAGTTGATCAAAATTAAGGTCGTCTATCCTAGTGAGTGGATAACGGTTCTAATGGTACCACATGTTCATGCTCTCTATAAAATACCCATCCTAAAGAACCACCTTCTTCTACCACAAACAATACTAGGTTCACCCGTAAGCGACGAGTCTTGGTCGAATGAAACCTTGTCCAGAGTTCCTTGAGTTGACACCGACAACGCCTCCATTTAGAAGGCGCCAATCGATAGGGAGATTTCGTGACCGGTATTGCTCCTAGAGACTAACTAATATGAAAATTTAATTCTTGATTAGGTGGTAACCCCTGATAGGTTCTCTGAGAAATACTTCCGGGATAGTCCTCTAACCACAACAATCCTCTTCTTAGATCTCTTCTTGGTTTTTTTCCTTAGCCATAAGCACTCTTATCATGCCTCATTTTTCTCCTTCGGTCTTTCTCCTACAACCCTAAAAGTACTTTGCCATTGTGGTGTGTATGCTAACACCGTCTCGTGACTAATTATCTCAGCCTTATAGTTAGATGAACCAATCCATTCCTATGATCAATCAAAAACTCCCGCTTCCAAACGCTAATCAAAATTATATCAAACACGGGTGCATTCTATTTCTAGTTTGCATCCCTTAATGATTGATGTTATCGATTTCTACTAGTTGTCCGCTAGCTATCTCAATCTCATAACTAAACCCTAAATCACTGGGTTCTATGGCTAACAGGGGTATGAAAGTAGTGGAAACAAAACTATAGTTAGCACCAGAGTTAAATAAGGTTGTGGCGTAATGATTGTTTAGAGTGAATGTACCCGTCATGACCTTCGGGTCCCGGCGAACCTCCTCTGCTCCCAACATAAACGCCCTTCCACATGCCTGGTTACTGTTGTTCCCATGACCTTGACCCCTATTAACAACCACAACTTGGTTCTGATGGTTTCCTCCTGGCCTCTAAGCCTGATTCAACCTAGGACATGGTGCCTTGATATAATCAGTACTACCACACTCGTAACATGCCCTAGCAGTTGGGTTTCTAGCATTGATGGGGTTCACATTCCTTGGCACCACTCTACAATCCTTAGCAAAATGTCATGGGCGGTTACAATTGAAACAAGCGCGACAAGGCGTCTCAGGTGGATGGTGAAAGTTACAGGTGGTACACTTGGGTACTGTACACATGTATTCTCTCCTAACAAGGTTTGCGGTTGTAGCAAAAGCATTTTCAGTCCTAGTCCTCTTGTTATAGTCCCTTCCATGCCTATCCTTGCTAGGTTCTCCCCGATTTCATCTCTTCTCAGGGTTCTTTTTGATTGACCCATTCCTAAGGGCTTCATTAGTCAGTGTACGGGCAATCTGTATATCCTTTTGAATGGTCGTTGGCTCCGTTGCCGCCACCATCCCTCGAATTTATAGAGCAAGGCCATAAATGTACCTCTCAATCCTTTTGTTCTCAGGGGTAACTAAGTGAGGAACTAACCTAGCCAACTCATGGAATCTATCAGTGTATGCAGCATGGTCGGCCCTGACCATGGCATGGTTCTACAACTCAGTTTCCAACTTTTGCATCTCCTTACTCGGGCAAAATTCCTCTTTAGTCAAAGTCTTAAAGTCTTCCCATGACATACCTACCACGGCTTCTCATCCTCGTGTGTGGATCTGAGAGTTCCACCACGTAAGAGCCTTTCCAACAAATAACCCAGCAGTATACTTCACCTTTTGATTATCCCTACACCCACTTATATCTTGAACTGACTCCATCTTCTTAATCTAACATGTATAAACTATAGCAACTCCCTTATCATCATACACTTTTGGGTTACAAGCTAAGAACTCCTTATAGGTACAACCCCTATGGTCGTTGTTCTCATTGATATTCCTAACATCACCCCGGATGTTGTCATTGATGGCATCGCCGTTTTGATTCCTACCATTCCCTTGACCTCTACCTTGGTCGCCTACTTAGGCTACAATAGTGGGAAGTAAATTTCGCAACTGTTGTGCAATGATGGTAGAGAAGTTGGGGACTCCGTCAACATCGTCATTCACCTCACTACCTTGACCAACTACTTTGCCACATTGACCATCAATCCTACCATTACCCTGATCACCAGATCGACTTCCAGTTCTACCACTACCTCTACCAGCTCGTCCACCCGTTCCTCCTCCTTGTGATGCGGCAGCAGGCCAGTCAGCACTTCGGGTCGTCATCCTTGGCGGCATTATCTACACAAGGGAGAACATAAACAACATTAGGTAGGAGGGAAATGTTAACTCATAGATGGTCTTAGCATAACATATATATATATATATAGATATATATATATATAGTAAATATGTTATATTATATAATATATAGTTAAATATATATATATATATTATATATATATATATATATATAGATATAATATATTACACACACAAGGTTTTTAATAATTATAATACACACACACACACATTCGGTCCTTAAGGTTTTCAACATCGATTTGGGTGTACGTTAATACGAAATACGCTGAGTCTGATACGATGATAACTACGTTGCCACCGTATTAATACATTATCCTTTCCCGTGTCGTACCCAATATAGCACGCACATTTCAATGAATTACTTAAATAAACATATAACTATAAACCAAGAAAAAGTATAAGCATAACACCGCGCACATAGGTCATATAATGCAACTATATAAAGGTTCCTATGTTATAGTTTAGGGCAAACCACCTAGTTCTCTACAACCTTGGCTCTGATTACCAATCTGTCACACCCCGACAAATGCAGAAACACAGGTATGCGACATGAATGATCAATCATAACACAAGAAACACAATAGAGCAAAACTAAGATGCATAACGCCCACGAAAAGTGTCGTAGTTTAATGCACCATCAACCTCAAGACAACATGAGTGAGTCCCATCCAAAGAACACATCATATTGCGTCTACAAATCCCAAATGCCTCACGTAGGGTCCCCAATTACAATCGTAAACTTCATTCCCTCAAGAAAACAATCCATATCATATCTTAAAAAAACAAACCTCTCAAACATGATCCTACAGGATACACTTCAAGTCTGCTATCACACTTCTCAATCTTAACGATTCATTCTCTTCACCTAAAATGACACGCGAAAACGTCAAAAATATTGGTTGTGAGCTATAGGTTTTGAAGAAACCTATTTTTGCCAATATTTCAAACATTGGACAATTGTGCCATATGACAATGCATATAGGTCTTAAAAAGCACAAACTCATGACTTAGGCAACCCCGCTAATCATATGAGCTCGTAGGTTTGGAGAAAACCCAGTCGATGTGCCAATATCTCAAACAGTTGGACAATTGTGCAATATGACAGTGAATACATGTAAAAGCACTCAATCCTATGACTTAGCATCCCCGCTAATCATGTACCGTGACCTAGCATCCCCGCTAGTCATCAATCCAGCATATACCAATGCTCTTGGGGTCGCAACCCCGATGTCACACGCACCTAAGGCCTACCAGCTGGAGTTATATATAGGGCGGAAGATCACAAGTCCCACACAGAAGTTCCACACAGAAAGTTCCACACAACATATTTTACCAAAACTTATGTCATTCACATAGCAGTCATAGGCACATAACATTGTCCCAAAAACAAAACCACATTTCGCACAGTTCAGAAAAACAGTTCAAAACACACTTGAGTATCATTTTCCCCCAACGGAAAAGATTTAAAAAAGTGAGGCTACGAGAACTCACCTCAAGCAGCAAACTCAATGACACACAAGCAAATGCAACGACGTCCGAACACGACCTAGTCCAATTAATGTTCCACTCAGACATTTATTTCCAAAACAGTTTTCAGGTTTGATGCATAAAGTTCAGATGCATGTTGTACGGTTATCCTTAACGTTTCAGTGGTGTGATGGTTGACAACTTAACTTCAAAAATATCACACTTTCAACTCATTCTGTAGCATAATATATATACTTATACTATTTAATAATATAGTAGAGTAATATAAGAAAATTCTTATAATAAGCACTTATAATATACTTTGGTAAGTCCATGCGGTACTCTTAGTTACCATTAATTCATCATTTAAATATAAGAAACGGAACGTTTAATTATACTAAACAATTTAAAAAAGTTTCAAAAAGTATATTTTTCGTCTTTTAGTCGACTTATTAAAATAATAATATTTTATTATTTTATTGAAAATCGCGTTTTGGGTAAAATTACTAAGTATAGACTTTTTACGAAATTTCGACATGACCTGTACGTTTATACAACGTTTTCCAAGGTTTTTAAACCTTTATTTTGAACAATTTTTCCACAAATTCACCTTTTTCCGACAAATGCCAAAAAATCCATATTTCTCAATGTTCACCAAAACGTATTTCTCAAACGACTTTCAATATCAATTCATAAGTACGTCCTATTTTCCAAAGTTCGCCAAAACTCATAAATGACTAATTTACGCTTATTGGGCCTTAAGGCCCAATAATGATCCATTAAAATATTCATATGTATAATATATACTTTAGGCCGAATACCAAAGCCCATTATTGAATATAAGCCCAAAACAATAGCTAACAAAATAATCCGGACCACAATAAGCCCACAATAAGCCATGGCTTATTGGGCTTATTGGGCCGTGAGCCCTTAAGCTCCCAAAACCAATCCACTAAGCTCGAAAATAAGCTAATAAGATACGTAGTATATTCGGTTATCACCATAAGCTATCAAAATAGTCCACAAAAATACAAAATAAGAGGTAAATAACCAAAAATACCCTTGTTGCATTTTCCCTTTTTGACGTGAGCTAATAAGCCTAAAATAAGCTCGAAAATTGCTTAATAATAAGCCAAATAATCCAATATCCAAAATAAGCTACATAGCAAATAAATGGTTTTCAACCATCACGACCACGACAACAAAACTAACAAAACCTCACTTTCCTTTTGTTCGAACCCCAAACCGAACCGTTATAACCTTTCGCAAACTTTTCATTTTTGATTTTTAACAAACGTACCGTACAACTAGCTTCTATGCATCATTTAACACATAAAAGTACGAGTTAAATCAAGATTTAGAAAACTTACAATTAGGGTTTTGAAATGCGAGAACGAATGTGAACCGACTACTCAAACGTAGTTTAAACAATAACCCGAATACTAGAATCAACTCGGAAGTACCCAAACTCTCATGTTTTTGATCAAGATTGAAAAATAAGGTGTGTGCGTGTGTGTGCTTAGGTCGGACGCAAGAAGAGAAAGAAAGAGAGAGATTTTGATTTTTGAAAGTAAAAACATGAATTGTGTGTGTTTAGGATAGATACAAATGTATATAGTACTAGGGATGGACCATTGTTGCGAAAACTTGCCCTTGTCTCCCCTTTGACTCGAACCGGTTATAGCATCCAAGGAGGGGTCGGGATGCTTTCTTTTTGTGTCGGGTTCACTTAAAACTCAAAAACCTTGATCGTAAAATATATTCCGAAGTTACTTAGCATTTTTATTCACTTTAAAAATACTTTTCTTATAACTTAGAGTATTTACATGACACATTTCCAATTAAAACTTCCCAAAACTCATTTTGAACATTAACGGACGTGTCGGGACTCATTTTTAGCATTTTACGCTATTCACGGGTCAAACCACCCAGAACATAATCAACATAATAATACCTTCTAAAAAGAATTATTATACACCATATAACCATAAAATACCTCAATCATATGAATTCACCACCGTCAACACGGTACGGGTTCTAACAAAATTGACAAAAGTCAAATTGTCAAAGGACTAAATTAGAACATTCAAACCACAGAAAAGGGCAAGGGTTACAAGTTGGGAAAGACTTCATTGATATGATAAATAATTTTGAAACAAATGGATTCATTCCAAGAGGATGTAACTCATCCTTTATTGCTCTTGTTCTAAAAATTCAAGACCCACTTCACACCACTGATTATAGGCCAATTAGTCTAATTGGTTGTCAATATAAAGTGATTGCTAAGGTTCTTGCCAATCGTCTCCTTCAAGTAATTGGTTCGGTAGTTAGCGAGGTTCAAATAGCATTTATAAAAGGGAGACAAATAGTTGATGGACCTCTTATGGTTAACAAAATTATTATGTGGGCAAAAAATAAGAAAAGACGTCTCTTCCTTCTAAAAGTTGACTTTGAAAAAGCCTTCGACTCACTTGATTGGAATTTTTTAGACAACATCATGATGCAAATGAATTTTAGTCAAAAATGAAGAATGTGGATTAAAGGGTGTCTCAACTCAGCTTATGCCTCGGTGCTCATCAATGGGTCACCTACCAAAGAGTTTAAAATCCATAAAGGGTTAAGACAAGGAGACCCTTTATCTCCTTTCTTATTCATTTTGGCGGTTAAAGCTCTTCATGTGACCTTTTTGGAAGCAAAAGCCAAAGATATTTTTAAAGGTGTTAAAGTAGGAAATGATAATGTTGAGATCTCTCATCTTTAATTCGCGGATGATGCTTTAATTTTGGGGGAATGGTCTCATGAAAACACTAAAAACCGTTGTAGTCTTCTAAGATTTTTTCACTTGGCATCCGGATTGAAAGTGAACTTTTCTAAAAGCAAGATTTTTGGAGTTGGGGCTGCTGTGGGCGATACTAATTTGCTTGCATCAATCCTTTGTTGTCAACCTTCCTCCCTGCCTTTTACCTATCTTGGGTTACCCATTGGTGCAAACATGAATAGAAGTTGTAATTGGAAGCCGATTATAGACAAGTTTCACAATCGTCTCTCCTCTTGGAAAGCAAGGTCGCTCTCCTTCGGTGGAAGACTTACACATTTGAAATTCGTTCTTAGAGCTCTTGGTACTTACTATTTCTCCTTATTTAAAGCTCCAAAATGTGTGATTAGCTATCTTGAAAAGCTCAGGCGCAACTTCTTTTGGGGAGGTTCTGTGGATAATAAGAAATTGGCATGGGTAGCTTGGAAGCAAGTGTGCTCTTCAAAATATTGTGGTAGACTTGGGATTGGTAGTTTGCTTACTTCAAACCTTGCCATGTTAACTAAGTGGTGGTGGTGGTTCAAATCGGAAAGTAACTCTCTTTGGCACCAAGTCACCACTTCCATCTTTGGTTCTCATGGGCATCTTGAAACCAATATCTTAACTCCTATCCCTCATTCTCATGTAAGCCCATGGAAAGAGATCTACGACCTAAACAAGGATCTCTTAAAGGTTAATATTAACCTCGACTCGGTTTTCATAAGAAAAACTGATGATGTGTTTAAATTTTGGCATGATTGTTGGTTTGGGACATCTAATTTTATGACTTTGTTTCCAAGAATGTACGCTTTGGAAACTCACAAAGATTGCTTGATTTTGAGAAGATGGTTAGTGTGGCCTTATTTGACCTCGCATTCTCATGTTTGGGCGTCGGGTAGAGTCAAGTGAGATGTCATAGAAAAGGCTCAATTCGATGATTTAGTGAATATACTTGTAGGCTTTAAACCTTCTGATGTGAGGGACACTTAGACTTGTTCCCTTAATTCCCTCAACACATTCACGGTTTCCTCTATGCGATTTGCTATTAATTCTTCCATATTGGTTTCCACCATTGATAATCTGAAGTGGAATAAAACTCTCCCTATTAAGATAAACATCCTGATGCGGTAGTCGTAGGGGACTTCTACAAGAAGTTTTACAACTCTCTAGGCAGTGTACCTAATCATTGTAGTAGTAGTATAGGCAAGACTCGGGGGTTGTTCTCGTTCTCTAAGGGAATAGGTTGAGAATGCTTGATCACGGTCTAACAGAATTCTAGGTGTTGAGAGAAGATTATTTTTGTGTTTTTTATATTTTATAAAAGCAAGTAAATCTATGGTTTGAGAGGTTGGTTTGTTTAACTATCATCTAAACTAATTATAATCTAAACTACTGGTGTTAACTTTATGATAACTGGATGTATTTACTTAATCATGCAATACTAATCAGATTGCTTCTCCTAATCCCGTTGCTTTGTCACACTTGTGATGATCTGTGTAAGTATTTCCTAGGTCATGAACGGATTACACGAACCCGCCGTCTATTTATTTAATATTTTGATAGGCAACGACAAAGCGTAAGGTGGTAATAAAAGACTATTACAAGGACCCTAAAGAGTATTATTAAATGCTGTCGTGAAATATTCTTAGAGGATCAAACCATATAAAGGGGTAGGTAAGTATGAGACTGTTACCGATGGTATCCTTTCTACGCCTCGCGTTTCCCTAGACGTGAGACAAGTGATTTTCTAAAGCCTATCGCGCCCATCCATCATCAAGAAGCAACATGTATTAGGATTACACTTGGACTTTCATGCATATAAGCAAATACAAATGAGGGTTTAGCCTTGCATGTTTAAGGATAAAGCAAGAACATCAGATTAATTAACACAACACATAGACATATTGTCAATGATTAATGCAATAACACTCTTACTTGATTAATCACCATGGATAGAAGGTAGTTACAATAGGGTTTTGGAGCCTAAAACGATCCTTTTAAAGCTGCTACAAAGACTAGGTTCATCTCCCTAATGTTATACAAAGTTACACACTTTTAAACCCTAAAATCTTGAAACCCTAAAATCGGTTTTATATTTATAGAGATATCGCTGCGACGACGTCGATTTGTACTCCTAAAGCCGTCGCCACGTAGATGGTTCTAGATCCACTTTAAGTCGGCTACGTCCTGACGCCGTCGCTAAATCTCTGACGCCGTCACCATGAATGTCGTGACGCCGTCGCTTTATGGTTGCGACGCCGTCTCCAGGCTCTGAATGAATAGTTCTTCATGGTTCTTAGTGTAGAGTCGTAGTCTTGTCCGTTTCTTCTCCAAATGAGCCCAAGTCACATGTATTTCCTCCAAATGCCATCCAAGTGCTAAAAACCTAAAAACAAACAATTAAGCACATAATCTGAGCATATTTGCATGATTTAAGAGGTTAAATGACCCCAAAATAGTGTATAAAATGACACCTCATCAAATACCCCTACACTTGGGATTTGCTTGTCCTCAAGCAAATAGGCTTTTTTACCTAGACAATAGCAGTATTAGGGTCATTTAACATACTCTTTAAAAGTATTTTACAACACAACCTTCTAGACCTCGTAATTAACAGCACAGAAAGTTTATACTAGCATCTCACATAAGTGTTTGGGATTCTTTCTTTCTCTCGGGTGTATAATAAATTATAACATAATGGGGAAACGGAAAATCAACACTCATTACATGTCATAGCATATAAATTACCATAGGCTTGGTAAATGATCAAACCTCCACCGCTAGGCGCAAGCATTATTCATTACTATCTAAGAGGTCTTTTAAAGGGTTGTGGGGTGTAGGTGTAAGATAACATTAATAACGGAAACGGATGGGATACATTTGGGTGGTGACTTTGGGTGAATTTGGAGTGGAAGGGTTAGCTAATTATTTATAAGAATATAGGTTGGTTTGGTTGCTAAGCCAAAGACTCGGACAAAATATACAAACTCTACAAAACTCTACATCAATCTCTTTCTTTTTCTTTTCTTGACTCTAATATAAACATAGACATAAGCAAATGGCAGCCCGTACATTTTTTTACTCTTTTTTTATATACATTTTTTTCGTACACTTTTGCCCTGCCATTTCTTAAACATATAATACATCATTGGGGTTTATAGATACACCCCTACATTTGTACTTTTACATACTCGATTATTTACAATCTAACTAATGATTCGATTTGAGGTGGATCAACATAACATGGAGCTTATTGAGCTCTATTAGGGGTAATAAATTACTTCTTCCCCAATTCTTCATAAGATGAATACTACCATGAATCTCAATCGTCCCAAAACAGTATTTACAAGGATAAGGACTTAGCAACCGTGTACTCAATAATTAACTTGGGTTAAAACAATAATGTACTAAAAGTGAGTACATACAAGGTAGGCTAAGGCGATTTGGGTGTAACGATTGGTTTAAGGGTGACAATGCTCTTCATTAATAGTCTGGCTTAACCAGAAAATTATGAGAACCGTGAAAAAGGATAGGCTCGGAGGGTTGTACTAGGGGTATCCTGCACTAAAAATAAGTGCATGGCAAGGGTGTGGGATAGTTATATAGTCGATGTGACCATAATAACAATTACAGGTTTAAAACATGGGTTAATCCTAGTGCCTCTTATCTAGCAAATCCTAATACTTACATGCGGTCTCGGAATGCATCACAAAAACAAGTTCTAGAATTTAATATACTACCAGTACACTCATATAATTTAATACCGATACCAATGCTCCAGAAAAGGTGACCTAGACCATACGTACACATCCGTAATGACGGAATAGACACATATGACTGCATTCAAACCTTAACTCGAGAAAGCTAAAGGTACAAATTATCTTGGGTATCAATAATGGATACCCGAATTTCTAAAGATCTAAAGGCGAACCTCACATTTTGGGGGTAGAATTTTGAGGGTTTTTGTGCTAGTCATACACATTCCTATCCATGAGACGCTATTAATACTTGGTTTTTGTCGGTATGTGTCATAAAAAAATTTAAATTTTGGTCAAAATTACCTTTTTATGTTATGTTTCGATATATTACCCATCATTTTAAGGAACAAAGCAAATGGAAAATGAAAGAATAATTTCTAAGGATTATTTCCCCTGGACTTAAGTTGAACATTGTCCACAATATTCTATAGAAGTACTCGTAAAAACGAATAAAGGGATAAGAAAACAGGTAAAAGAAACTAGTACTCCCCTTGTTTGCTCAATAATGGAGAAGAAACATGCGATAACTGTTTAAATCGTCCTCCAAGAATCATCCAATGAAAACATCCTAAGATCTTCCAAGTTTCTTCTTGTCAAATATAACCTATAATCAAAGATAAAGACAACTATACCAAGCATAAAATCGACATGATAGATAAATATACAATGAGAGTTTAGGGTTTCGACTCTATGAAAGCAATAAAGATAGGATGAGAGTAATGATATAATTATAGGTTTATGCAGGTTTATAAGAGAATTACAAATTTTAAATATTGCACATTTTATTTTTCACAAATACTTGAAAATTTTGAATTTTTACATAACTGGAGACGCGACGCCGTCATGATAAATCCTGACGTCGCCTCCAGCGTCTGTGAAAATTTTTTCTTTGTTTTTAATGAGAAATTTCCTACACGCAATTTTATTAGTCAAATCTGAAGAAAGCACTGCATAAAAACCTGGAGTTAATCATAACAATCATATGACTCGAAATACCTTTGATTGCAAATAAGACGAAGTTATAAACAAACAAAGCATGATTACAAAATAATTCAAACATAATAAAATAAACAATAAAAAATTAAAACTCAAGACACTCCTAAATGCGGGAAAAGTAAATATTGGGTTGCCTCCCAAAAAGCGCTTTTCTTTATTTACGAGTCTTGTAGCTAGACTCGAAGTCACACGTCAAGTGTCGTAGAAGTGGTCCAAGTCGATGATTTCCCTTGGACTTTCTCTTTCGGAGAGCTTCCTAGTGGTGGGGATTGATTGTAGGGTTTTGGTAAACTCTTCTCCGGCTGGGTCAATCAGTCTAATCTGGGCATGCCATGCTCCATCTCCGTTCTTGGGTGGTTTGTTCTAGTTTATTAGGTTCTTAATTAAGTCCTCTGATTCACACATGTTACTCTAAAGGTTTATGGGTATGGCTCCTAGAAATTCAATCATTCTTCTAAACACAAGGACATCCTTAAAAGGATTGATATCAGCATCTTTAGCAATTTCCCACTCTTCAAGCAAATGGCAGTCTAAGAAGTCTCTTCTAGCATAGTAAGGGATTTGTACGCCTACTCGATCCGAGCTAGGGCATGGTTTGTATGATTCCCTTTTTCCAAGCGCGGTCTAATATGGTGCTTCTTCCTCACCTAAATCGACTCCTTTTACACCAAATACCGACCTAGTGATTCCTTCTCCTACTGCTATCTTGGCCATCTTACAGTCTATAATTGCATTAGCGGTTGCAAGGAATCCTCTTCCTATAAGCAAAGGGGTTTTGGGGTCTTTCTTCATGTCGATTACATAGAAATCATTTAATAGTTTCAGTTTTCCTATGTGGACTTCTACGTCTTTGACAATTCCTACTGGGTAAGATTTGGTTCCGTCAGCCAACCCAAAGATATGGCCAGTCTCTTTTAATAATCCGATGCTAAGCTTTTTGAAGAGGTATAATGGGATTATGTTCACACATGATCCTAAATCAACTAAGGTGTCGAAAGGATTTGAGTTCCCTAATCTACAGGGTAGAGTGAATAGCTCGGGGTATTCCATATTGGCAGAAAGTTTGCCTTGGACAAATGTTGATCCGTTTTTGCCTAGTTCTAAGCTTTCCACGTATTTATCCAATATTGCGTTATAGATTAGAGCGTGAGCTAGGACTTCGAGAACCGGTAGGTTGAGATGCAAATCCTAGAATTCATCTTCAAGAGTTGGTTTGGGTTCTTCTGGTTGTTGCATTCCAATCCCCATCCTTGTTTGTAGTTGGCTTGTCTGGGAAATGTTTGCCTTCGTGGAAAATGTTTTGATGGCGTTGGTTGAAGTGGAAGGGTGTAATGAGCATTGGTGATCTATTGTCGGGTAAGAACGAGCAGACAAAACTAGGGAAGTACTCAGTTTCGGGTTCTTAACCGTGTCGCTAGGTAGTGCTCCCGCTATTTGATCGGTGATGGCCTTCAATACCGTGTCAATTTTGTTGGTTATCTCGCTTTATTGTTGTTTGAAATCGGCTTCAAACTTGGACAATCTAGCGTCTTGAGAGGCCATAAAGTTGGATACCAATCCTTCTAAATTTGATTGATTGTTAAAGCTTTGAGGATTGTTATTGAAGGAACAGTTCAGGATTAGACTGTTGGGTTAGAACCGGTTAGGTGGGTTTGAAAAATTATTTTAGGAATTTTGGGGTCGTCTCCACTTAGGTTTGGGTGATTTTTCCATGATGGATTGTAGGTGTCACCAAGATTGTTTTGCTCTGGCTTAAAAGTGTATCACTTACCTCTCGCTACATCGGTACGCGAGGATGCATATTCCACAAAATCTTATTCGGGATCTTCCATGCAATATTGAGTGTCATGGGGACCACTGCAGATCTCACATAAGGTAGTGATTTTATTCACTTGAGTAGGTTGTGTCAGAGCAAGATGAGCTTCCATCAAGCGTTGGACTTGATTTTTGAGCTTGATTAGACGGCGGTCGGATGTACTCGGGACATCTTGAGGCAAAGTGATAGCCTTGACCGGCTTAGCGAGATCCCTTGGGCCGTTCCAACTTTCGTTGTCATAGAGGGCGAGGTCCTCTAATAATTCCCAGGATTCTTCTGCGTTTTGGTCACGAAGCTTACCACCGGCCAATTGATCAATGGTTTGTCTTGTGATTGGATTGATATGGTCATAAGAAATTTAGACTTGGATCCAAAGGTCGATGCCATGATGAGGGACTTTTTGTAGTAGTTCTTGAAACGAGTCCATGATTCAGATAAAGATTCTCCATGATGTTGTTGGAACATTAGGATATCATTGCGGAGTTTTTGCGGTTCTTCCCGGTGGAAAGAATTGACCAAGGAAACGAGTAG
>BQNB010080911.1:2500-29784 GCA_026074375.1 Tanacetum coccineum
CGCTATCTACCCGACAGACAGCAGCTTATA
The DNA here is from genome assembly GCA_026074375.1 of Tanacetum coccineum. NCBI lineage: Eukaryota > Viridiplantae > Streptophyta > Magnoliopsida > Asterales > Asteraceae > Tanacetum > Tanacetum coccineum. Next base: position 2,531 of record BQNB010080911.1, read on the forward strand.
CAGACATTGACAGCGATGTAGTCATTACATGGGAAACAAGGGGGAGTATTTGACCACACTACAGGGACAGGTGACTGCACTACACAGACATGATACGAACTGCAGGGAAAACAGGGACCCGCTGGAGGTCCTGCACAGCCAGAGCTGCTAGAGGAGGCTGGTAGCAGTTCATAGATTATGAACATGCATAAGGCTCTAGTCATCTTTTGTATATAGCTACTAAGTATTAGGTTTACTCTCGAACTAGTTAAGCTTTAGTGTTGTTATATTATTTTGAAACCTAAACGTTATGATCAATTTTGTATCTGAACCAGCATGTATGTTTTTCATAATTTATATATGGAATGGTTGTATTATGTCACTCTTTAATCGAATTTGTTTATGAATGAATGTTGATTTGTTTATCATTGTTCTGATATACCCAATCAGTAGTATCAATTCACTGTGTGATGAGATCGTCACTTTATTTACCATGAATATGTCATGTCATGGTTTATGATTTTACTGACTCAACGGTATTGTATATTTCTTGATGCTTGAAATAAAATGGCACCAAACGCGCCACAAGTCCAACACCGGTCACAACAACCCCAGCCCCAACAGCAACCACCACCACATCGTCACTAATGCCCAACTTCAGCAATGATATGACCAAGGTCACTGCCACTTTGGGCAAGCACGATGATGCAAACAGGAATGGCGATGACAGCCATACTTCGGGAACGGGTGGCGAAGACTGACCGTTGCTCTGAGAAGTGGCGCTTACACAAGACACTTTATAAGTGCAAACCTCTATATTTTCAAAGGCACTGAGGGATTTGTTTGAATTTACTCAATGTTTGAAAGATGGAGACTATTTTTCCGCATAAGACAACTACCTGTGGAAATCAATTAAGATTTTTCCACTTGTAACTCTTCTAGCAGGTGCTCTAACATGGTGGAATTCCCAAGGTTATGACGAGCTTTCATCATGAGTTGCATAGCAATACTTGGGCCGTTCTGAGAAAGAAAATGACTGACAAGTACTGTCCAAGGAACGAGATGAAAAAGCTCGAGGCTGAATTAATGAAAATATGAAAGTGATAGGGTACTGAGCTGAAAGGGTACAACCAACTTAACCATGAAGCAAGCACTACTGTGTGTTAGGATTTTCCTTAGGAAGTCTAACAAGATTGAAAGGTACGTCGGCGGATTGCCCGACATGATCCATGGAAATATTGTAGCATCAAAGCCGAAACCATGCAAGAGGCTGTTAAAATGGCCACTGAACTAATGGATAAGAAAGTCAACACCATTAGCTGAAGTATGACAGGCCTGAGTAACAAAAATGAAAGTTTGAAAACATTCTCCCGAAACAATCAAAACCAACAACACCAAAACAAGAGGTACATGAACACTGGCAAGCATATATTGTTAGGGACTATATGAAAAGCACCCCTACGGGATCTAAACCCCTATGCCAAAATCAATAATCCCCACGACGGTCTGATCACAAAAATGTTACACATGCAACAAATTTAGCCATATTTGAGCCCGGACTGTGAGGAGTGCGTGGAAATCTGCCAACATGCTAATCAATCAGAGGGGCACTAGGTCAGGCCAGAAACCTACTTGCTTCGAGTGTGGAGTTCAAGGACACTTCAAGAGGGAATGTCCAAAGCTGAAGAACAACAAAAACCATCTGGAAACTCAAGTGGTAATGACAGGGTGCTCCCCACCCCGCCCAAGTGTATGCGGTGGGAACATGCAGAGACAAACCCTGATTCTAACGTCGTTGACAGTAACGTTCCTTCTCAACAACCGCTATGCTTCTATATTATTTGATACTGGTGCCGATAGGAGTTTTGTGTCTACTGCATTTAGTTCCCCAAATTGATATCACGCCATCCCACCTTAGATCACTATTATGATGTCAATCTAGCTGACCGGAGAATAATTTTTGAGTTCAACACTATCCTTAGGGGTTGCACATTAACGTCTCTGAACCACCCATTCAATCTATAAATTTTAATGCCCCATAGAACTTGGTAGTTTCGACGCTATAAATTGGTAATGGATTGGTTGCGTAGTACCAAGCCAAACTTGTGTGTGCCGGAAATTGTTCGCATCCCTTGGGGAAATGAAATTCTAATCATTCATGGTGACGGGAGTAACCGGGGAAATGAGACACGATTGAACATCATCTCGTGCACCAAAACTCAGAAATATTTGCTAAAAGGATGTCCTATCTTTTTGGCACATGTTACAACGAAAAGGCAATCAAGACAAGTCCGGAGGAGAACACACTTAGAGGATGTTCACCCTTTCCGAGAATTTTCCCGGAAGTATTTCCCGAGGTACCTTGCCGGCGTTCCTCCACCACGACAAGTGGAGTTTTCGAATTGATTTGGTAGTTGTGCTTCACCTGTAGCACAGCACCTTAACGAATGGCCCTCCGAAATGGAAAGAGTTCTGCATTCAACAACTGCAAAGAGTTTATCTGACAAATGGCTTTATAAGACCCAGTTCCTCACCCTTGGGGACTCCCGTCTTGTTATTGTATAAGAATAATAGACGAATCATTCCGATGTGTCATTGAGTACCAGGAATTGATAAACTAACGTGAAGAACCGTAATCACTTCCAAGACATTGACGATCTATATGATCAGTATATCAAGGGTCGAGTGTCTACTCTGAAGATCGACTCTAAGGTCGGTTATCACCAACTGAGGGTTTCGAGAAAAAAATATCCAAAACCGCTTCATGAAACTTGATACGTGTCATTTATGAATTTTCAAGTTAATGCCATTTGGTCTGTAGAACGAAACGCACCTGCTGAATTCATGTGACCTTATGAGAATCGGGTGTGCATAACCATATCTGGATAAAATCGTGATTGTCTTTATTGATTGATATTCTGATAAATTCAAGAACAAGCAAGAACATAAAAGAGACATAAGGCAAATCTTATGAGTTGCTTAAGAAAAGAGGAGTATTTGTATGCCAAGATTTCCAAGTGTGAAATTATGGATTCCTAAATGAACATTCCCTAATTGTCACGTGATTAGAATGTAAGGGCATTCACGTGGAGATCCCGCCAAGATCAAATCCATTCTAAAGATTGGGCATCTCTCCCTAAGTCAACCAACGGAGAATCGTCAAATTTTTAGGACTTGCTGGTATTTCCAAGAGATTCATTGAATGGAATTAGAAGATTGCCAAACCAAATGACCCAAAAGCTTATACAGAATGAAGTGTGTCAAGTTAGTTTGGGTGAAAAAACAAGAGCAACTCGTTTCATCTGTTCGAATCAGAAGTTGTGTAGTGCACCAATCCTGGGCCTTACCTTAAGGAAAGCGAAGATTTTTATCGCCTACTGCGTTCTTACAGAGAAGGGTTTTTGGTTGCGTGTGTTAATGCAAAGAGAAAAGGTGATTGCTTATGCATCACGCCAACTGAAGATTCATGAGAAGAACTATACGACTCATGATTTGGAACTTGGAGCAGTAGTGGTTTCGCTCTACTATGATATGGAAGGCACTACCTGTATGGAACCAAGTGCACGGTGTCACTGATCATAAGAGTCTATAACACATTCTTAAATCAGAACGACATTTAACATTAGTCAACATTCGTTTGGATGAGTAGCTCATGATTACGAATTGTGTCACATTCAATATTACCCAGAAAAGGCAAACGTTGTTGCTGATGCTCTAAGCAGGAAGGAGAGAGATCAACCATTAAGAGTTCGAGCCTTAGTCATGACCATTGGCTTGGATCTTCCTAAACAAATTCTCTTCCCAAACAAATCCTGAATGCTCAGACTGAAGCTCGGAAGCTGGAGAACCTCAAGAACGAAGATGTGGGAGGTATGTTAGTTGAAAATTCTAAAGATCCGAAGAAATTTAGAATGGAAAAGTTAGAACCACGAGCAGATGGAACTCTATGCTTCAATAGCAGGAGTTGGTTGCCATGTTATGGTGATTTAAGGACCGTGATCATGCACGAGTCCCACAAGTCCAAATACTCTATTCATCCGGGTTCTGACAAGATGTACCAAGATATGAAGAAGCTATATTGGTGGCCCAATATGAAGGCCAACATCGCCACCTATGTTAGCAAGTGTTTGACTTGTGCTAGGGTCAAGGCCGAACACCAAAGGCCATCAGGATTGTTGGTGTAGCCCAAGATACCTCAATGGAAGTGGGACAACATCACTATGGATTTTGTTACAAAGCTTCCAAGGTCGTCGCAAGGCTATGATACCATTTGGGTGATTGTTGACCGACTCACTAAGTATGCAATCTTTCTACCGATGAGGGAAACTGATCCCCTGGAGAAACTGGCAAAAATGTACCTAAAGGAAGTGGTCGTAAGACATGGAATCCCAGTCTCAATTATTTGCGATCATGATCCTAGGTTCGCATCAAATTTCTGGAAGTCACTCCAGAAGGCTTTGGGTACTAGCTTGGACATGAGTATGGCATACCATCCAGAGACTAACGGAAAAAGCGAGAGGACTATTCAAACTCTTAAGGATATGCAACGTGCGTGCGTAATCGACTTTGGAAAGGGTTGGGTTGACCATTTGTCCTTAGTTGAGTTCTCGTACAACAACAGTTATCACGCTAGCATAAAGGCTTCACCTTTTGAAGCGCTTTACGGTCAAAAGTATCGTTCACCTGCTTGTTGGGCCGAGGTTGGGCAAGTGTAACTTACCGGTCCAGATTTAGTTCGAGAGACGACCAAGAAGATTATTCAAATAAAGCAGAGAATGCAAACCACTCGTGATCGACAAAAGAGTTATGCCGATAATAAGCATAAGTTGATGGATTTTCAAGTTGGGGATAAAGTTATGCTGAAGGTTTCGCCTTGGAAAGGGGTCGTACGTTTTGGCAAACAGGGGAAGTTAAACCCCAGATATGTCAGACCTTTCAAGGTGTTAGAAAAAGTTGGAGCCGTTGCATACAAGCTTGAGCTTCCACAAGAGCTGAGCAGGGTTCACAACACTTTTCATGTATCCAATTTGAAGAGGTGTTATTCTGATGATCCATTAACTGTGCCATTGGATGGACTACACATTGAGGATAAGCTTCAGTTTGTCGAGGAACCAGTCGAGATCATGGATCGAGAGGTCAAACAGTTAAGGCATAGCCATGTCCTAATTGTCAAGGTAAGATGGAACTCCAAGAGAGGTCCTGAGTTCACGTGGGAATGTGAAGATCAATTCAAGAAGAAATACCCACACCTCTTTACCAAAACCGCATCGCCGCCAAGTGCCGCATCGTAAGCCTTGAGGACAAGGCTCGTTTAATGGGGGAAGTCTATAACACCTCGTGTTTTCAAGACATTGACGACGTCAATAAATCTACTATTTTTTTTGGTGTTGTACGCGTTTGCTTATAATTTCATGTATTAAGTAAAATCGCGTAAGTTAAAAACGATCATTCAATGTAAACGGGCATCAAGCAATTAAACATTTACATCAATCACGTATTAAATAATTATTTTAAGAATAATTATGGTCTTTGTTCATTTTATTTTATTGGTTACGTAAATTGTTTACGTTTCGCGATAAAATTTCATTTAGGTATTCTCGGAATCACCAAAATTAATCTACGCTTCAACGAATACTCATTTTTATCTCCAATACTCAAAGTTTATAAAACTTTGCCCATGTTAGTCATATGTGGCCAAATATTTCATGGATAATCAAACAAAGACTTACAAATTCTCAAGTGTACACATTCTAAATAAAACTACAACTTATTCATTTCAAATAATACTTGCACCTTTTCACCTAGATATTTTTATTGTCTTTTCCTGCTCTCATTTCCATGGATAATCACCATCTAAGGGAATATAGAAACACGTAGTAATAAAAAATGAAACATGTACAGTATGTGATTATAAACTTATACATGACTAGTGGTTTTGACCACTAGTCATCCCTTGTTTCCCTCATCTTGCCGCCCCCCTTGACCAAATAAGCTTTTGGTATTTGTTATATCAACTTTGACTAGCTCTTGTACATATAAGTCTTGCATACTAGTGATAACATACACATAACACTTTCCCTATCAAAAATCACTCTTCTCTCTTGTTGACTCTATCATAACCCATCCACGGCCCAAACCCGAAAACAAATACAATCCATAAAATTTTATTTGTAACACACACATACATTCCTACATAATATCTAAGATATCCCAAGGATGATTTGAAGGCTTAGTTAGGTCTTTACAAGGATTAAAGCAAGGAAAAAGGAAGCTAGGGTTTCATTGGTTTTTAAGGTTTATCAAGTTGTGCAAGCTAGGGTTTGTAATCTAAACAAACAAGGTTTAGATTTTTGTTGTTAGCACCACACAACAACATTAAGGACATCTAAAACCTATATACCTTTACATTTATCATTTATTTATATATAAATCTATGTAGCTAAATAACCATTTAGGAATACTTTTAACAGAGGTAAAATGTGATGGGTTTTTACTTGTGATCATTATTTTGTAAACTTTTACATTTGTTATGTGGCTGGTAATATCATTTTATAATGGGATTATAGGTATTGTACAATGTTGGTTTAAATATAAAAAGTATATGGATAAACTAGTTAACTAAAAGTTACTTAATGAGTTTATGATTTTTAAGTGTTGTTAAAGGACTTTATTCCTTGAGGACATTTTTGGACAAGATGGACTTAAGCCCTAGGAATGTAATACATATGATATATCAATGTTGTAAAGGATTTTGTAACAAAGTGCTAACAAGAAAGGTATAAAATAAGCCTAAACACGTATTTATGAAAATAGCAAAACATTCTGTTTTGAATTCAAATAAAAGTATTTTATTTTATATTTTTAATAAAATACTAACATCCATGACGATTCCAAAAAGGTAAGAAACTCGAAAAACGGATTAATAACGAAGAAGATACGTAGTTTACAAGTTATACGTTAATTAAACGCGTTATAAAAGAAATTTTATAAAAACAAGTTATAAAATACTTCTGATATATAAAGTTTATTTTATTTTCCACAGATAACACATATATTTTAGATTCCAAAAACCTTTGAATCATAATTTTGGATCAATAACGAAGGAGATATGAATTACGCGAGTTTTATTTTACTTAATGTATAAAAAAATACTATTATAAATCTATTTTTAAAAATTTACTGGTTCATTATTAGACATGAACATTTTAAAACATCATTAATATAAGAAATTTTAATACAAAGACGTGCTCGAAAGAATCACGTAAAAACCGGAGCTAAAACGAGTAAAATACGATATTTACGGGTTTTACGACAACTAAATCTATATAAATAATTTTATAAACTGTTAAGGAACAGTAAAAGTTCTGTTCACCTCTAGGTCAAAAAATATGAAAAAATTGTAATAATTTGATAATTCCGCTTAAAACGAAAGCCTGGACATAAGAACCTATGAAACATGCTTAAATACGAAGAAAATCGCGTCGTTTCTACTATTGAGATATATATAAACTTTTAAAACTTTATTAATATAATTTCACAAACCGATTAGTATTGTGATGTAGTCTATATAGAAATTATATATGGTATAGTTATCAAAGTGCTATTAACTTATACACCTACATTGGATTATGTTTGCACGTCGACCAGTATCGTGACGCATTACTGTGATATATTGATTAGCATGTCACTCAAGTGAACACATATCCTACTTTTTTACATTTTAATGATTTACCAGTTTTGGGGTGAGAAACAGAGGCATGTTTTACAATGGAATGCAAGTGGCACATTTTAGATTACGATACGTGTTATACCTAAGGAGCGATAACCCTGTCTGAGCCCCTTAGCATGAGACTGTCCAATTGCTATTATAATGGGCGCAAATGTTGATGAATAGATCTATTGGGATTTGACATCCCCGTTCGGGTTATTATCTATCAAAGGACAAACGAACGTATACCATGACAATATAGATTTTGCGGGTTAGAACAATCATCACGGGAATGTTTGGCAATTTATATTAGCATTTCTACAGTCCGAGCTTCAGTGTCATGAGCTTTATTGTAAAACTGTAATTACATTAATGATGTTTTGCATCTGTAACATAATCATGGGGAATCTTGTGTCCTACATTATACTTTTACAACCTATTAATTCATATCAACAATATTTGACATTTTAAAGAAATGTTGTTTTCCTAGATCAATACGCACAGGGTTGCAAGGGATACATTGGTGGTTTTAATATTATTTGGATTGTCCACGTGCCTGAAGATTTGGTTGCATTTTATTTTGGGATATTTGTTATGAACTAGTATCTTTGTATTTTGAAAACAATGAACAAGTAAAGCTTCGGGATTTTGTAACAAATTCTTTGTTAAATCCAATGTATCAGTTTTAAACGACGTATATTTGGGTCGCGTTCTTATATTATATTATGTTATTGATCTATGAGTAACTGCTCCCAAACTCATATTCCGGCTGCGACCCATTTTTGGTGTGTTACACACAAGATGCGGTTATTCAGAATACTAATCTTCTGCACCTAATATTTATTGGTGCAATCTTGGTTGAACAAATGACTTATTATGTAGCTCATCTAGATAAGAAAATCAACAAATAAAATGGTAATGAACATTAACCACTCTGCGCTTGAGATATACAAAGAACGAGTCGCCATTTTTGAACAAATTACTTAATGTAGATTTGAATGAATTGTGAAAAAATAAAATAGATTCTCAAATGGATGATTTTAATAACGGATAGAAATGCAAAGCTTGTGGTTTTTCAGACAAGAATCCGATACACTAAAGAACTCTTTCTAATAATGTGCAAAGAAAATGAGTTCTTTAATCAAAAGATAACTGTTTTTAAAACATATCTACAAAAAGGTCTAAATACATTGACAAGAAATTGTTTTGGAAAAACAAAATAAAGAACTGGAGAATATTATTTGTAAGATGTATCGATCTACGCAAGCAATGCATATCCTAACGAAACCATAAGTTTTTTATGATGACCCCACAAATAAGGTCACATGATTATCAAAATTTCCGATTCCATCTTAAAAACGGCTCACGTATGAAAAAACCAACATTATATGATGGTAGGTTATTTGCGAGAACGTGTTTGTGATTTCTGTGATTGATATGAAGAGACACTGATTTGGAAGAAGAGAGTCTAATATACAAAGCATGCGTATGAAAAACCAAAGCTGTCCAATTTCAAGAAAAGAAGATTAAGATTTCTCCAATTGACTATTCAAGTTGAATAAGATTAAAGAAGATTTTGGTAAACGTTTTGCCACTAAAAAAGAATTGTCTGCAGAACAAGCTTTCTGGTTAAAACATTTGTCCCTTTCCTGAAACACCAGTCAAGTCACATACACCTGTTAGAGTCGAAGCTCCTAGTGAACTTCCTAAGGTAAGTTCGGTAAATGAAAGTCTTAAAAAGCTAAAATATCAACTAGCCAATTTTGACAAAGTGATGAAAAAGAGACTAACATCTGATGCTATTACTGCGGGGTCTTGGGGTTTGGAACATCGACCAAAAAGAGTGTTTTGTAAACTGAAATAGTCCATTATTTAACAAGTTTTAAAAACAACATTTAATTGCGATTGATAAAAACTCCTCTAGAATGAAATGATTGAAGTTCAAACTGTTTTATAAACCAAAGTGGAGGGCGCTGCTGTTGAACATTGTTTGTAGAAAAAAAACATTTTTGACATCAAATCCAAAACAACTTAGGATTGATAATGATCAACTCTTAACCAGATCATGTCTCAAGAAATTATGCATATTGTTGCGAATTCAGTGGATATTCTTTGATGTGAAAAAGTCATGTGTGAATGATTGCAGTAAGTATTTGAAACTTGAGACAGAGCTTCCTCAAACAGCAAGATGTACCCTAGAAAAGAGGCATACGAATAAACTTGTCAAAAGTTTATTAAACTTTAGAAAGCATCGCATTTGTTAAACTATCAACTCCACTTAATCACAGATTTTTTCAAAGGGAAAAATTCTAGTGAAAACTTACATGCTCCACATTTAATCAATTATGTTGATATAAATGAATTGGAGAGCTCCGAGTCACAAAGGAGAAGTGACACATCATAAGAAAGTTAAAGGATAAATTAAATCATTGAGTGAGAAAACATAAGTGTGGTGGGAAAAGTAAAAAAAGGCATTGATTAGATTGAAACAATCAAACATTGAACTGGAACATAGTGTGGCTAAATTACTTTTTGGAAAATAAAATTTTGAGTAAACCATGAGAGCATTTGACATCAATTACAAAGACTAATTTGTACTCAATTATAAAGACATGTGTTTTCAACAAAGAACATTGTGACTCTTTGTAATTGCTCAAATTAATGCAACGTCTGTTGAAAATTTCGGATTTAAATTCTCAACTTTCAAGAAAAAATTTTTGATATAACAACATATGAAAAATGAATTAAGGAAACTACAAAGGAAAAATGTGACGAATAACTAACTGTTTTTCAAAACCTAAAGCCACTATTGCTCCAGGAATGTTCAAGCTTGACATAGAACCTATTTCTCATATGCTTAAGAATAATAGGGATGCTCATGTGGTTTATATTAAGAAGACTATAGAAAATGCTGACACTCTTCGTGGACTTGTAAAATGCGCTAGAAAACAGAATCCTAGTAACGCTTTTATTAGAATCTATGCGTGTAAGAACACAACATGTTCAGGAAATGTTTAGTCCATGATCCTCAGAACATGCCCAGGATTACCAAAACCTAGTGAGAAGTTAGTTGCTATCATACCGATGAACAAGGACAAAAGAGTTAGATTTGCTTAACCCGTCACATCTTTAAGCAATATTCCCAAGCAGGTTGATTCTCTTAAAACCAAAGATTTTAACAAGCCTTTGTATACTTCTACAGGAGTAAAACCTACTACTAGTGCTAGCAGTTCAAAGCCTTCAGGCAATCACGCGACCACCAAGTAGCAATCAGAAGAATAAAGTATAAGACCACTCTAGGAAAGTTAAATCTAGTTTGAATAAGACGAATTATGTTTCTGAACCTGTCAGTAATGGACTTGTTAAGCATTTTATGAGAAAAGATAAGTTTGATTCTATTTATGCTATCTGTAACAAAATGTTGTTTCGATGTCTAACAAAATAATGTGGTATTATTGATATATGTAAAAGATGTGAAGAATTGTGCGTTCGAAATCTAAATCTAAAAGAAATAAAATGAGAAAAGTTTAAAACTCTACGGGTATAAGCGTTCTACTGAGGTATGGAATAAGTGGAAACCAATAGAAGATTTTTCCCTATAGTTGTGTAATACTCATGCCCTCTACAGGTTTCAACTCCCAAGAAAATATTGCATCTTAAGAACCACCTTCTAAGTCAGTGAAACACTAAAACTATGAGATTAACTCTATCGCAAGGAGACCCAAAACAAAGAAAATTGTAGGTCAGTAAAAAAGCGTAAGAATGAAGAATCTAAAATTGCTAACAACTCGAAACTCACTCATTTATAGGAATCCAATGCTACATATGTTCCATCTTCTTCTTCTCTTGTCAATGACAGGTTATCCAGATTATTCTCTGGTATCTGGACTCTGGATGTTCTAAACATATGACAGGGAACCGCTCTCAGCTCATGAACTTCGTTAGTAAATTTCTGGGAACTATTCGATTCGGAAATGACCAAGTTGACAAGATATATGGATATGGTGACTAACGTCAGGGGAGTGTAATATCTCAAGGTGTAATGTAGGTTGAGGTCTTAGACATAATCTTTTTTCTTACGTTGGATAATTTTGTGACACGAATTTTGAAGTTGCATTTCGGAAAAACACTTGCTTTATTCAGAATTTAGAAGCTGTTGATCTACTTTCAGGCTCCCGAGACACAAATTTGTACACAATTTCTCTTGATGACATGCTAAAGACTTCTCTAGTCTGTCTTCTATCAAAAGCTTCAAAGACTAAGAGCTGGTTATGGCACCATATTTAACGCATCTCGAACTCAGAACTCATAACCAAGCTAGCTAAAGATGGTCTTGCACGAGGTATTCCAAATCTTAAATTTTAGAAAGATCGTTTGTGTTCAGCATGTGCGTTAGGAAAAAGCAAGAGATCCTCTCATCAACCCAAAGCTGAGGACACTAACCAAGAGAAACTATATATTTTGCATATTGTGGAAATGTAGATGGGTGAAATACTTTCCCAATTTAAAACTTAAAAACTTTTTGTATCAAATTATCCATCAATTAGATGCAATATATGATTGATGAATAATTTATCTATATCTACTAGAACATGTCATAGTAATATAAACACAATCATAATGTTAACTTCTATCTATGACACAATCATTATCCAAACAATATAAGCAACAATCAACACACATATAGATCTAATGCAAGTATAAATGTAAGGCGATAAGGTAAATAAAGATGTAAAGCGAAAGGTAAAAGAAAATGCAAACCGAACGCGATGATTTATAGTGGTTCGGTCACGAAGCACCTCTTTGCTCTACTCCACTCCCTGAGTACCCAACTCGAGAGTTTACCTTCACTATCAAACAAGCTCCCTTAGGCATAGAAAACCGAACATAACAAAGCTTACACCGATATATCTGACACTAAGCCAACATTACGAGTTCTAAACCCTAGCTAAACCATCTATCACAACTAAACACACTACTTCCACAACAATTCACAACTTCCTTCCCACCAACCACAACCTTACATCAACTTTCACGACTGTCACCTTACTTCAACCGACTTTACTTCACAAATCTCACCCTTCCACAACTTCAACTTTTTCACCTTCAACTTCAACTAGACACTAACAAGATCATCCTGATCTATCTAAACTATTGACGATCATCATTATACAATACACACCATGATCACCACGATCTAACTATTACACAAGTTTAGAATACATGGACTCGATCTATACATTGTGAATGTAAGACATGTCACGAATGTACTAACTAAACTACATAACTATTGATAATCTTAATGATAACTAGAAGTTCTTCTACTTTGCATTGGAGGAATAAGCTTGAATCACTTGAAACAAAATGCTTAAGAATAAATGATCAAAGGAATGTGAAGGGAATTTATACTTGATTAAGAACATAAAAAAGTATTTGCAAAAGGAGGTGGAGAAAATCAATGGGAATAAGTCTAGTATTTATAGGCAACTGAACTGCCATTTTGTGTGTGCTGTCCCTTTAGATTAGTTGCCCTAGAGTCCCTATAATTATTAATGGGGCCGCCCTTATAATTAAGGGGGGCGCCCAGCCCATACGCTCCCTTTTTGTCTTTTTGGGGGAGGTGTTTTCTGGAACTTATCTAAACCATTTTAGGTAGAAAATATGAATCAAAATATTTATTTGAATAAAACATTTCTTTTAAATCTAAAAACATTGTGTAAAAGTTATAAAATTGTTTGTGACATTTTTATAAAAAATGTGAGGTTGAATAAAAATTCCTTTGATCATAAAAAACACATTAAGCATATTTATTCATATACCATAAGATATTTAACGCGGGTGTAAACTTCGTTTGAAGCAGACTTGAGACATCGAGAGATGTTGCCGTATGAATGCCTTTATGTATATAGTGATCACGAGTAACTTTAAAATCACTTTAACGTTATGTTTATAGTTTTAGCCATGTTTGTCATCACCAAAACATGAAGAGAATGTATAGATTAAATATCGTAATATTTCTACCAACAATCTTCCCCCTTTTTGATGATGACAAAATATGTAAACTATAACTCATAGTAAAATGTATAAGTTACTTGTTTATACTTCTTCTCCCCCTTTTGTCGAAGCAAAAAGGTGGACTCTTAGGCGAGACTTATACTATGCTTCAAACCATGAACCAAAAAGGCGAGCTTGCATCATCCCCAGTGAAGTCTTGCTCCTATCAACCCCGTTTAATCATCCCAAGATATCTACATTGACATTCGAGCACCCCTTAACTCATTGCACTCCTATGACACTTGCATTAGATGTATATAGACTCTAGCAGATCCATGGATCAAATTTGTTGCAAATTCTTAACCTACATCATGGGTTAGTTTCATGCAACAAGATATATATAAGAGCAATATTATAAGGGTATAATACACATATCAAGAAATGTGTAGATGTCATAACGGTTGCAACTCCCCCTCGGTGTATGCTCCCCTTGTTTGGGGCACCAAGGAATCAAGCTACGGAAGTGTGGCAAACATAAAAAAATATAGAAAGGTGCACATATATATACCAACAATGATAGCTATATATATATATAGCAATACACTAACAGGGACCAAGACATGCAGGTCTTAGATATATGCACTCTAAACTATGATATTTTAAAAGAAAAATTAAAACCTAGACACATGCACTCGTTGTTTTAATAACAACAACCTAAATCCATGGTAAAAGGAATCATGACATATACTTAAGACACGAGAATGTTTAGGAACCAATGATAAAGTTTGACCAGCACATGCTTAAGGACTAAGACTTGACCAACACCCTTTGGTATAATACCGACTTTAATAAACGAGAACAAAATGCATTTATTGATTGACACACTATTATTATGAGAATGACATCTTCCAAGATGTCATTTGGATAAGGAGTATGAACGTATTTTGATTGACATGTTCCTTATGGTATCGTCATCTAACTAAGATGATGATATGGATTTGAATAGACAAAGGGTTGTATTGAGAGATTCCTAAATCCTCAAGGCTTCTTTGTTAAGCATTATGTATGCTTTTCATGTTTGGAGTGTTTAAGGATAAACATTATCGTAAGACTTTAGATCAAACTAGATGTTGATGATAAGGATGATTTGAGGAGGGAACATTAACAAAGAAGGATGAGCGTGAATGGAAGGGGAATGTGTTGACTATAGGTTTGTTGGGTGTTTTATTGGTTGTTAATGTTGACGAACAAATGTGAAAATGTAAAATAAGGTCGTAGTTATTAAATTTCCTTCTATCTCTTGAAGATATGAGATGTGAAAAGAAAATGAAATACATGACATGTGATGACATCAACCACACTTGAAGATTGAATGTCTACTTTGTGTCTTTCACTTTGCAAAAAGTGAAATGATTGGATGAAATAATGAAAAGACCACGACATTGGTGATGACTCAACAACACTAAGATTGAATATCTTTCTTTTGTGTTCTTCACTCTAAAAAGTGGAAATGATGATATGAGACGTATTTCATACCAAATTACTAGATTTAACATCATAGGCAACACTATGCTAAGAGTGTCCAGTGATAAGAGATGAGACGCATTTCATTATGAAATTCACTTAACTTTCGACAACATAGGCACACATGCTTATGAGTGTCAGGAAATGAAGATGAGACGCATTTCATTGTGAAATTCACTTGTAGGGAATGGTTACATGGTGAATCTTCTTGTGAATATGACTAGGTGGATGACTCGAGATTGGTATTTGGTAAGGAGACTCAGTTTACAATGTTGGTTGTCTAGTGAAATAAGCAATCACATATAAGTATTATTTGAGAGTATTTGGTTAAAGGATATATGTAAACAAGTATGTTTTCCCTTCTCTTTTAATTCGTGCTCATCCGGACATAAATTGTAAAAAAAACTATAAATGAAGAAAAATAAAGACAAAAGTGATGAGCTTGACAATGTCATAACGGATTGACGGTTATCATACGAAGGAAACTGTCACCACGAAGTTATGTAGCTCTTCTCGAGTATTGCGAATGTTCATAGAACAATCACTACACGAACGAGGTACAGGTTGTCATAAACGTCGGAAGCGGAACTGTTGACGGAAGAATTGACCATCTCTATTATAATTAAGCGGCCACGATTAAGGTTTTTGTGAAACGACTTAGACATGAACAATGAGTGACATTTTAATTTTCATTTCGCGAAATAAAAATGCTTAAACATTTAGGATGAAATGATTAAGTTTTCGAGATTAATCAGAATGTATTTAATAGTTACAAGACTGTTAAAATGAGAATGACATGTTTATGAGATTTGTTTCATCATTCCTAGACCTAGACTTAAAAAGGTTCATGTTTGTGTGGTTTGGTGAGGATACCGGCGATGTTGTCTTCCGAAGAAACTTGTTTGATAAAGATATTTCCTTTTGGACATTGTCGCAAAGTAAATGACGACGAATTTTGATAAGTTTTCTATCCTAAGATCGATGGATAATGTTCGATCCTCGTTATGCATAAGGTGAGCATAACGATAAACTATCACGGTATTCCTAAAGGGGTGGAAAGGACTAACGGAAGTGAAAGTACTTAGTCTTAAGGTGTGTATATTAAAGAGGCTAAGAATCACATATTTAGAAGACTCAAAGACTTTGGTCACCTAAGGTTGATTAAGCTTTTACTTTAGGAAGAGCAATTTAAACATATGTTGTAAAAAGGCTTTGGAATATGATTTTCGGGATATGACCTTTAAAACGTTTCGTACGCAAGTTAAATATACTTAACTAGTTTCCGGTATGAAATATTTAAGTATGTCCAAACCTCTTGCATGAGTGTTATATAATGTATCTAACGATTTCCTTGACGAAATAAGTAGATTATTTGGAAGAAGGCGAGATATTGATTACATGGACTAGTGTTGGTGAAACCTAAGAAATACACCATTTTACGACTCTTTTGAGACTTTTAGATTTGGACACGGACCGAAAAAAATATTCCTAGTGTGAGGACAATATCTAACCTAGAAGCATAAGACATATAGATTAGACATATAAGTTATTATCGTAAGCATGCATCGCCAAAATAAATCAAAACGATAATTAATGTGTAATACCTATGACCATATAAACATGATCATCATATATTAAGCTAATATATTATATGTGTTAATAATTAACATGAAAGTCATGTAAAATGGACCGCGTACAAAACATGATAATTTTAAATGTAAATCTTCATGTAAAATCAAGTTATGCATTTAGCATAATATAGAACATGTGTCATTTAGATAAACTACGAAATATTTTAACTAAATATCTAAGAAAAAGACAAAATGAGCCTTTAAGATGGAGATGCATTTAAATCTACGAAATTAAACGTTGAGCAACAAAGAACATAGAAGACATATAATTGCATTACATGTGAACAAGTAACATTCTCAACATTAAAGCATGAAGAGAGAGTGCATTGTGTCTAGATTGAGCTAAGGATAAGCCTAATTTTCTATGTCTTAGTGAGTACTCCTAAAAAGATAACTAAGTCTATCGATGTACACTATCATTAGGGCATGTTTAAAGAAGATCCATTTAATCAAATTAAGAATGAATAAGAGACTATCTCTATGGTGCTCAATTATTCAGGCTAAACAGCCATTTTTATGGGTTATACCCGAACCCAACTTCACTCTTGAAGCAATTCAACCGTATAGGTTCACATTGAATTCTGAGTGCAATGATTCTCTAGTAGTCATTCTCATTTTCGACAAAAAGAGTTCTATAATAGCCTAATGAAAGTGTAGCAAAGAAAAAAATATTATTATCTTTTCATAGAGGGCCTAACATGACTCAACTAACATACTTTAATTTTGGTTCACATAATCCTAATCAAGATGTGTGGAATTCTAAGATAAGCATACGCAAGATGTTTTAATCTTTTTGTTCAAGATCTATAGGTTGTTTGGTTTTGATTAGATATTGCTTGATTTAATAGATGTCATAATATTATCATTTTACAACAAAGTGTAGATGTCACGATGTAAATTTAACCTGTTTGGTTTTTCAAAAGCAAGAGATGTGCCATATTTGTGACAATGACAAATATGTTATATGAGAGTGTTTTAAGAATTCTCCATTCGATGTTTATATTGAAAGTGAATATCGTCAATATTATTTATCTTAATGAGTATTGTGATTTTTTAATGATAAATACTTGAAAAGAAGACATATTTTTTAAAACAAATAATGCTTTTCTAAAATTATTATTCTTATCAATGTTGTATATTATAATTAAATACGTATTTGCATAAATGTATATTTTACTTGTTTATATTGCATTGACACATGATTTTGATAGGTTATTTTTTTCAATTCTATAACTTATATTATTTCTAATTATAAGAAGTGTATTTTCTTGTAAACAACAACCATATTATGCTACGAATAAAATAAAATGCATTCGCATAAATATTATCCTATTATCAATCGGTTAAGTACGAAATTCCCATAAAATATTTAAACATAATGTTTCCCAAACATCATGTTATCCTAGGTGAATAAACAAGAATATTATTCTTATTTAAGAATTTAGTTAAGAGTGAATTTTAGCTTTGAGTTGTGTTTTATGTTGTATGAGCAAAGTTTACATATATTGTTAGTTTTCTCGTGTTTGGTTTTTCAGAAATGACACATTTACCAATTGCATTGCAATGTACCTATTTCTTGAATATTTCGGATGAAACATCCAAGTCGTCAATCCTAATTCATTGTGTATTTTATGCATGTATTAAACATATTAGTATAAAATTTTGAACATAACCATTGAACCAAGTAGACTCAATAATGACATCAACAACCCAGTTTGGAGTATAAGATCTGATGCATATCTTTTCATCTAGAAAAGGATGTAATTTTTATCAATCAAACAAGTGTTGATTGAGTTATGGTAGATCCAAGTAAGAATATCTCTTTTATTATATTTTGATATAATCTTGAAAACTAAATAAATAAAGGAATCCGATATACATGTCCTATACACGTAAACTTGTGAATTAGATTTAATAAAGACTATCAATCATAATTTTAATAATGAATTGATAAAAATTCTTGAAAATCTTTTTCTTAGACCCTCCGAACACTCATTTAAAAGAAAATAGATAAATATTTAAATATTTGTGTTACCATTAACCTAAATTAAGTATGTAAAGATTGAGGTTTGATGAATAATGATAAGTTAATTTCTTATTTTAAGATTGTCGTAAATTTCTTTGTCGAAAAACAATTTTGTTGTTATGTATTAATATACATTATATTTGACATTTTATGAGTATATAAATGATTTTTTTAACCATTTTTATACAACACACATCTTTTGTAAAATAATATATGTTTAAAAAAATATAATTATGTATGTATGTTAGAACCATGCAAGCACAAGCATTTTCTTTCTTAGTTTACTATGTAATAATACAATCTTTCTTTTGTTTAACCAACTCAATCACCAACTCAAGGGTCAAACAAAGCAAGTTGTTCAAAAATATTTAAAACAGTGTTTGTTAAAAAAAGATTAAATCATTAGAAATATTTAGGTACCTAGTTTTAAACACATTTAATAATATACTGCCAAAGTTTATTGAACTCTTATTCCAAAGTATATCCCATACTCGAAAAGATTTTTTTTTTTTATTATAGAAGAAGTTTAGTATGTAAACAATGTTTGTAAATTAAATGATCTATGCCTATTGTAATCAAGAACAATTTTCGGAATCTTAATGCAAATAAATATCTAGCATAAGTAATAGTTTTACGCATAATCCGAAAAAACTAGCTATAAACAAATAGTGTACATGGCACATCGCTTAGACATACAAATTAGCGTAATTTACCAATGAGCAATGATGATCATTTAAAAATCAACAATCATTTAATAATTTCTATTAACAAACTTAAGACACAAAGAAGTGCATATAATCACATAGCATAACACATAAAAGTACTTGTCGTCGTTTTGTGTATTAGATACAACAACGTATACATAGCTCGGTTTTATTTGAAAATAAAATACTTTCCTCCCCATTTCAAAAATCAAGTTTAATATTTTTGAAAAGTTAATTACACCATTTTTCAAAGATATATCGACTAGAAATGTCCGACTCGAAAGGAAAAGATAAAATACAAGTTTTACGTTAAAACGAGACTCAACGTTTTGGACAATAAGTAGTATTTTGCCTTTCTGACTAAATTAAGTTTGAAATAAATACTTGGAAGTATTTTTATATGAAAGTAGACTCAATTCTCTTCGAAATGGCGGGTGGCACGACTTCTACGGACTTACGGTTGATTTTATATGATTTTTCAAAGTTTCTGAAAAACTGCCGAATCAGACAGGTGGTCCCCTTAAAATTAAGGGGGCCGCCCAGGAATTAAGGGGGCCGCCCAAATATTTAAGGGGGCCGCCCACCTGATACTCAGAATTACGATTTTTGTAAAAAATTGTTTTCTGACTTTGCGGAAAGGTGTACAACTTTCTGAATTTGATACCGAACATATAACACTTATTTTAAGCATCATTTTTATCTCGAGCTAGTATAATTAGTGTATATAACATCAAAACTAATACAAGTTAATCAACAAAACACTTTTCATATTTAATCCCCCTTAATGGGTAATTTGATACATGGATCGTACTCAATTTTTAAAACCATTTGTTTTGAAAATTAGAGCGACGTGGCTCTTGATACCAATTGTGGAAATCGTAGAGGGGGGTGAATACGTTTTCCTTTTAAAATCTTAAAAATGTTTCGTATCAAATCACCGATCAAGCGTGATATAATATGAAGAGTGTTTATATAAATTCTATACCAACAATACATATTCACATCAATGTTCACATCAATCCATGACACAAACACAATCAAAACTATATAAGCAACACAACACACAATTGCAAATATAAATATAGAGCGATAAATGCAAGTATAAATGTAAAGAGATAAGTAAATGGAAATGCAAACCGGGCACGATGATTTATAGTGGTTCGGTCACAAAGCACCTCTTCGCCCTACTCCACTCCCCAAGCACCAAACTCGAGAGTCATCTTCACTAGTCAACAAGCTCCCTTTAGGCGGAGAAAACCGTACACAACGTTGCTTATATCAATTTCCAACACTAAGCTAGATGTCTAGTTCTAATCTTAGCTAGAACCAATCTATCACGACTTCACAACTTCTTCATTACTTACATGACTTCACAACACAACTTCTCAACTACACAACTTCTTCACTTCACAACTCTACTTCACATCTTCCCTACACTTTACAACTTTACATCACCAAGACACTACCAAGATCATCATGATCTAACATACCTTCTTATGATCACCATGATCTAACTATTACATAAGTTTGGAATACATGGACTCGATCAGTACATTGTGAATGTAAGACATGTCACGAATGCACTAACTAAACTACATAACTTCGCATCTTGATGATAGCGAGAGTTCTTCTCTTGCACTTGAATGGATGGATGATTGGATCACATTTAAACAAACTTATTACAAGTTAAGTGATCAAAGAAAAATGTTTGAAAGAAGAGTTTAGATCTGAGAAAAACTATGTGCAAAGAGGTGAGAAAATCTGTAGAAACAGTCCACTATTTATAGGGAAAAATATTAATTTTTTATTTGGGCGATCCCATTAATTATACAAGGGCGGTCCCCTTAATTATGTTCGGTCCCCTTAATTAATTAAGGGGGCCGCCCATTCCCTTTTTTGTCTTTTTGTGGGAAAGGTTTTTCTAGAACTTTCTATCCGTTTTTGGGTAGAAAATTTAAATTTAAAATGTTTATTTTGAATAAAACATTTTTTATAAATACAAAAATGTTTTGTATATGTTTTTTTAAAAAATGTTTGTCCCATTTTATAAAAAATGTAAGGTTTGGAAAAATAAAAAATTTCTTTGATCATTCAACAAATTAAAGTTTATTTGTTCATACCTTTAGTGATTTACGTTGGGTGCCAACTTAAATTTGTTGTTGAAGAAAACATGAGACGTCGAAAGATGTTGACGTATGATTACGAGTAACTTAAGCACTTTACGTTATGTGTTATAAGTTACATGTTTGTCATCACCAAAACATGAAGAGAATGTAAAGATTAAATATCGTAATGTAATATTTCTACCAACAGAGAAAACAACATTCATTACAAGCCAAGGGGTATTATGCTATTCTAAAATGCCTTTCGGCTTAAAGAATACCAGAGCAACTTACCAGCGTCTGGTAGACAAAGAATTTCAAAAGCAAATTGGCAAAAACTTGGAAGTGTATATGGACAACCTAGTAATCAAAAGCCGCACGGAGCATGAAATAATAAGAGACATGGATGAGACATTCAAAACCCTGAGGGAAATAAACATGAAGCTAAAGCCAAAGAAATGCACCTTCGGAATAAAGGATGGCATGTTCTTGGGATACAAAGTGAATACCGAGGGAATAATGGTATGTCCGGACAAGGTAGGAGCTGTTTTAAACCTGCCATCCCCAAAGTGTCTAAAAGATGTACAAAAGATGAATGGAAAGCTAGCAAGACTAAATAGATTCCTTTCCAAATCAGCAGAAAAGTCACTACCATTCTTCAAAACTTTAAAGAAATGCACAAGGAAGAGTGATTTCCAATGGACTGTGGAAGTTGAGGTTGGGTTCAAAGAGATGAAAAAATTGATCGCATAACTCCCAACGTTGACCGCACCAATGGAGAGAGAAGAATTGATTGTGTACCATACGGCTGTGCGAGAGGCCGTAAGTGCAATTTTAATGACGGAAAGAGAGGCAAAGCAAATGCCAGTTTACTTTGTTAGCAGCGCTCTGCAAGGTCTAGAAATAAATTACACATCAATGGAAAAATTGGTACTAGCTTTAGTACATGCAAGCAAACGGCTAAAAAGATACTTCCAGGCTCACATAATCATTGTCATCACGGACCAACTAATTAAGCAGATACTATCAAGACCAGAGGTCGCAGGAAGGCTGCAGAAATAGAGTATTGAGTTAGGTGAATATGACATACAGTACAGACCAAGAACATCAGTCAAGGGACAAATCTTGGCGGATTTCATAGTGGAACGTCCGGAAGACGACCCTCTAGACACATCCATGGAAGCGGAGGAGGACCTTCCGTGCCCATAGACGCTGTTCACGGACGGATCATCCTGCGAAGATGGTTCCAGAGCTGGTCTGATACTTACAAATCCGGAAGGAGCAGAATTCACTTACGCCCTGAGATTCAGGTTCGACGCAACCAATAACGAGGCTGAATATGAAGCTTTAATAGCCGGTCTAAGAATCGCAAAACAAATAGGTGTAAAAAATCTTCAAACAAATTTGGACTCCCGTTTAGTAGCTAATCAGGCAAATGGATCCTACATAGCCAAGGGGCCTGGCATGATACAGTACCTAGAAAAAGTGAAAACGCTCTCCAACAGCTTCAAAAAATTCTCAATCAAGCAGGTACCCAGAAGTGAAAACAAAAAAGCTGATGCCCTAAGCAAAATCGCATCCACCAGCTTTGCCCATTTAACTAAGCAGGTCTTCGTCGAAGAGCTTAAAGAGAATTTTATAAATGAAGCGGAAGTGTTAACAGTTGTGGAGGAAGAGGGAGACGCATGGATGACCCCAATCTATAATTACCTCACGGAAGAAACACTCCCCGCGGAAAAGGAAAAGGCAAGAGTTATACGACGCAAGTTAGGAAGGTACGTTGTAATCAAAATAATCCTATAGAAGAAATCCTATCGTGGACTGTGGTTATGATGCGTGGGGCCATTACAAGCAAATTATGTCTTAAGAGAAATTCATGAGGGATCTTGCAGCATGCATGCCGAAAAAAGATATGTGGTAGCAAAGGCCATACAGACAGGATACTACTGGACAACAATGCATGCGGATGCAAGAAAATTAATAAGGGCATGTCAAGACTGCCAGGTTCACCGCCCTGTGCCAAGAAACCCGCAACAAAAATTGACTCCCATCATGTCCCCGTCGCCAATTTACAAATCAGGAATAGACATAGCCGGACCCTTCCCGGAAGGACCTGGAAAAGTCAAATTCCTAATAGTGGCAATGGACTACTTTACAAAATGGATCGAAACAAAACCTGTCGCAACAATAACAGGTAATCAGGTTAAAAAATTCGTATGGGACAACATAGTCTGTAGGTTCGGTCTTCCAGGGGCAATAATATCTAATAACTGAAAGTAATTCAGAGACAACACATTCAAAGACTGGTGCGAAAAGTTATGCATCCGCCAATGCTTTGCTTCCGTCAAGCATCTATAAGCCAATGGCTTAGTAGAAAGAGCAAACAGAAGTTTAGGAGAGGGAATAAAGGCACGACTGGATGAAAGGAGCAAAGATTAGATTGAGGAACTTCCACATGTCCTATGGGCGCACCGCACCATGATCAAATCAAGCAATTGAGATACGCCGTTCTCAATCACGTATGGAACGGAAGCAATAATTCCAGCTGAAATTGGCATGACTACCATGAGGATAGCGGAGGTAGACATGGTACAAAATGATAAAGCCTTGGAAATCAACCTTGATCTTTTGGAAGAAATAAGAGAGCAAGCGGTAATCCGCGAAAGCAAAGATCAAGGCAAAAATGGAAAAATATTACAACTCCAAAGTCCGCAACTACCACTCAAAACCTCTAGATCTTGTGTACAAGAGCAATGAGGCAAGCCATGCAAATGAGAGCAGGAAGCTTAGCCCTAAGTGGGAAGGACCATATGAAGTAATGGAAGCACTAGGCAACAAAGCGTACAAGCTCAGGGACCGCAATGGAAAGCTCCTTCCGCGAACATGGAACGTCCGCAACCTAAAAAAATGTTACATGTATGAAATGTAAGCACCCTTCCCACACAAGTTTGGCAGCGGAAGGGGCAGTGTTTGGATTTCTTTTTTCTCATGTAATGTCTTTTAATAATGAATGAAACGTGAAGCCTAGCTACCTTCACAAGTCATTTAAAAACTTTACTTTTTTTCTTTTACTTTGCAAAGTTATTTATATATTATATGATCTGTAAGACGCGCACGCAAAGGGGCACGACCCCATAAACACCAGTTATTATTCCGCATAATACAAGGATGAGCAACCTAACAATTAACTCATGTACATAAGAGGTTTGCAAGCCTAGTACCGGGAGAATAACCCACAAATATTCAACTAAGACTATTACTGCAAATGTATAATCGCGGTATTAAAAGATAGCAACACAAAAAAACAAAAAACATGATACAAATTGTTAAGTATTATATAACGGGTGAACAAAAGCATGATACAAATTGTTAAGTACAAATGACCACAACAAAAAGGCCACACACGGTCGCGGTAGAAGTTACAACATACGACAAAAGGACACTCTTACAAGCAGTAGCCTCAACTAACCACAGGGTGCTCCGGCGTGGTATCTAACTCTTCCTTCTCAAATACAATTGAGGAAGGAGGAGCTTCAGTATGCGGTATGGTTAGAATGGAGTCGGCTTCAACAAAAGTAGTTGATAAAGCAGTAGTAGTAGCTACGGCTACTGGTGCACCTGATGTGCTGGCCTCACCAACTAGGTTCTCTACGGATAGCAGCTCAACAATAGGAACCAAGGCATCAGAAATAGATAACCGTCGGGACGCATCACTTTCCTTAAGTTTCCACACGTGAGCATAGGCTAAGTCCAGAGATAAAGACAAAGAAGTCTCTCCAATAACCACCTGATCTTCCAATTGGTGAATGAGAAGCATAAGTTGATCAGGTGATGGCTGCATCTGCTCGGCCTCCAGAGTTTTAGCCGCAAGACCTTCCAGACGAAGAAGATCCATAAGATCAGACATACCTGGATCTTTATGAGAGGCCAGCTAAGCAAGGAAAAGGAAATCAACAGCACGAAGGGCATTCACAGCAGCAACATAGTTTGCCTCCACGGTAGGGTCATAAGCAGCAACTTTAGTAAGCACTCGTCCAGCTTTCCCATGATCTATACCAGCCGCAAACCCATCCTGTATCCCCTTATCAATGGCACGGCCTATGACCCCTCCCAGAGATGAAAGATATTCTGGTGATTGTAAAAATTTCATAACCACGAGTCTGAGCCCACGGCTAAGGATCCACCTTCGACCAGCTATGGTAGTCAAATAATGAGGGTAAAACTCCTTATCCAGATAAAGAGCCACCCTCATAAGTTTCGCGTCTAACTCCGCAACCCTATCACTGAGCACCTTGACTTGCATATCTTGAACTGCCTCAATCTGCTCCTTAAACAGTTTATACCCCATCACTTCATTATGGAGGTCAGAACATGTAGTCTCCAGTGCAGATACCTGCAAAGTTAAAATGATTATTCAATAATTCAAAAATAGGACAAAGATTAAAGATATAAGAGACATGTGTAAGTACCGGATCAACAAGCTTGTCTTTCTCAAACTCAAGAGAGGAAGCCTTGACACTCAACTCATCATAAGACAACTGTAAGTTGGACAAATCTTGAGTCACTTTAGCAACTTTAGCATTGGAGGACACAAGCTCGGCATCTTTGCTAACGGCCGCAGACTCCAGAGTCGCGACCTGTCCATCAATAATTGCATTCCGCTCTTTTAAACCATTTAGCTCACTAGCCCAAGCGGCCTTCACGACCTTAACAATGGAAACTTGACCGCGGAGGCGAATTGCCTCCGCAACCTCAGCTTCTTTTAGAGATAATTGAGCCTTTAAACTGGCTATCTCCGCATCCCGTTCCTTTAACCAGCCATCCTGAATGGCACACCTGCCCTCAAATCTCTTCCTACCCCTAATTTCATGCTCCAGCTGCATCCTAACCTCAGCACCGAGACATGTCTGACGTGCAACCCTAACATTAAACTCAGCCAACAGCTGCTCATAATCCATACTACGCAGTTGGGAGAAAAGAAGAGGAGGGGCAAGCTGATTGACCAAGTTGCGGCATACACCAGGATCATCAAGAGCAGACTCATTAAACACGTTCCATCTTGGGACATATACCTGATGCAGTGTCTTAGAGTCCAGATCTTGAGAAACAAAAAAAGTATGAGTAGAAACCTCTACACCGATAGGCTGAGAGGGACCAGCAACGTTTGCCTCGACCGTGCTAGGGGAGGCAGAATCCCTAAAATTACTAGGTTGAGCCTGCCCAGTACCTGACTCATGGACTGGAGCGGATGTAGCACTAGCAACAAGAGTAGTGGCAACAACCACAGTAAGCACATAAGGAGGTGGCACAGAAGACCTAACAATAGAAGTAACTTCATCATCTGCATCATTTGCATTAGAATCATGAGAAGAGTTTGAAGAGATCACAAACCTCTCCGCTGGATGCTGCATCCGTAAACTAGTCTTGGAAATAGAATCAGCAGGCCCTTCACGCTCCAATATGGGGGTCACAGAGGAGGTAACAAAGGGCACAATAGTCGCTACCGTGACCCCAACTTCCACAGCTAAAGTACTGCCTTCCAATAAACTTTGAAGTGCAGAAACGGACTTCCCACCAGTACTAGCA
>BQNB010080912.1:13819-29783 GCA_026074375.1 Tanacetum coccineum
TGCCATTAGCCTGCAAAAATTAAACATATAGGGGTTAGAATTTGGTATGTGTTACATGTAATCGAAACATTGTGTCAGAAGAAATGCAGATAATATGTAAACATGTATTTTGGTATACATAATATGCATATGAATACATACTACATATAGATGTATATTACACGTTGAAATTAACATATACGTATTATTACTTAAAGATAAAAGTTAATTAGTATCTACTAGCTGTAATATCTAATATTTACAAAAAAACAGATAGCAATGATGTCACAGATGCATATGAATAGATACAACACGTAAGTATATATTACACATTGGAATTAACTAGAGGTGGCAAATCTTGCCCATATGGTAATTCATGGGCTCTTTTAGGCACCTTTTTAAAAAGTAGGGGGCACTTTTTGCCCATCAATTATTGTTAAATGGGCGCTTATGGGCGCATGTAAAATATTAAATGGGCGCTTATGGGCGCATGCAAAATATTAAATGGGCGCTTATGGGCGCATGCAAAACATTAAATGGGATACTGGTCGGATCTTCTTTATTTAATAAGATTTGGTCTGTTTTTTTACGATTTCGCCCGTTTTTTACGATTTCGTCATTTTTTACGATTTCGTCAGTTTTTTTACGATTTCGTCAGTTTTTTTACGATTTCATCAGTTTTTTTACGATTTTGTCAGTTTTTTTACGTTTTCGCACGTTTTTTACGATTTCGTCCGTTTTTTTACGATTTCGTCAGTTTTTTTACGATTTCGTCCGTTTTTTACGATTTCGTCAGTTTTTTTACGATTTCATCTGTTTTTTTACGTTTTCGCACGTTTTTTACGATTTCACACGTATTTTTACGATTTCGTCCGTTTTTTACGATTTCGTCTGTTTTTTTACGATTTCGTCTGTTTTTTTATGATTTCGCTGTTTTTTACGAGTGATCACGTCAGTTTTTTTTACCGTATTTCGCATGTTTTTTTTTTTTTACCGATTTCGTCTTTTTTATGATTTTCGCTATGATTTATGTACGATTCGTACAGTATTTTTTTACGTTTTCGCATGTTTTTTACGATTTCGTCCGTTTTTTACGATTTCGCCCGTTTTTTACGATTTCGCTCGTTTTTTTACGTTTTCGCAAGTTTTTTACAATTTCGTTAGTTTTTTTACGATTTCGCACGTTTTTTTACGATTTCCTCCGTTTTTTACGATTTCGTCCGTTTTTTTACGATTTCGTCTTTTTTTACTATTTCGTAAGTTTTTTTTACGTTTTCGTCAGTTTATTACGATTTCGCCTGTTTTTTACGATTTCGTCAGTTTTTTTACGTTTTCGGACGTTTTTTACGATTTCGTAAGTTTCTTAACGATTTCACCATTTTTTTACGTTTTCGTCAATTTTTTAACGATTTCGTCCGTTTTTTTACGATTTCGTCCGGTTTTTTACGATTTCGCCTGTTTTTTACGATTTCGTCCATTTTTTTACGATTTCGTCGATTTTTTTACATTTTCGTCCGTTTTTGTCCAATTTTGTACGTTTTTGTCTGTTATTTTTACGTTTTAGTACTTTTTTTGCCATTTTCTTACGTTCGAAAACGGACAAAATCCTAGGAAAACGCACGAAAACGTAAAAAACCGAAGAAAACGTAAAAGACGTACGAAAACGTTAAAAACGTCCAAAAACGTAATAACGTACGCAAACGTAAAAAAACAGACAAAACGTACGAAAGCGGACATCGTATGAAAAAGGGCGAAAATGTAAAAGAACGGACGAAAACGTAAAAAAACAGACGAAAACGTAAAAAACGGACGAAATCGTACGAAAAAGGGCGAAAACGTAAAAAAACGGACAAAAACGTAAAAAAACGGGCGAAAACGTAAAAACAGACGAAATCGTAAAAAACAGACGAAAACGTAAAAAAACGTACGAAAACGTAAAAACCTGACGAAATCGTTAAAAAACTGACGAAATCGTAAAAAACGGACGAAATCGTAAAAAACCAGACGAAAACGTAAAAAACCAAACGAAAACGTAAAATGACGTACGAAAACGTAAAAAAACTGACGAAATCGTAAAAAAACTGACGAAATCGTAAAAAAAGTGACGAAATCGTAAAAAAACTGACGAAATCGTAAAAAACAGACGAAATCGTAAAAAAACAGACGAAAACGTAAAAAAACGGACGAAATCGTTAAAAACGGACGAAACGTTAAAAACGAAAGAAAACGTAAAAAACAGGTATTAAATCGTAAAAAAAGTAACGAAATCGTAAAAAAACGGGCGAAAACGTAAAAATCGGACGAAAACATAAAAACGTACAAAACCGTAAAACTGGAGGAAAATCGTAAAAAAATGAACGTAATCGTAAAAAACGGACGAAATCGTAAAAAAATATTAAATAAATAAGATTCGCCCAGTAGTCCATTTATCTAATTAGTGTCCGTTTTGGCCCGAGCCCGTTTTAGCCCGCGCCCGTTTTAGCCCGCGCCCGTTTTAGCCCGCGCCCGTTTTAGCCTCCGCGCCCCGTTTTTAGCCGTTGTCCCGGTGCCCGCCCTACCCGACCTTATATTGCCGCCTCTAGAATTAACATGCACGTATTATTAGTTAAAGATAAAAGTTAATTAGTATCTACTAACTGTAATATTTAATATTTATAAAGAAACAGATACTAAGGATGTGACAGACAATAATACTATATAACTTTATTGATACTAAGAAAGTGATATTAACCTGTTGACTGTTAATTTGAGAAAAGAAATCCTTGTATACTATATTTTTGGTTGTATTTGGTGGTTTACCAATCTGGGAGTTTATTAGGATTTTTAATCCATCTGGGGTGGTCGCTCTTGAAAGTGCAACATATAGTTGACCGTGACCAAACACAGGGTCTGCAAGATATATGCCTATTTTCTTTAAAGATTGACCTTGGGCTTTATTTATCGTCATTGCGTAACAAACTTTTACTGGGAACTGCTTTCTTCTGAAAACGAATGGTCTTCTTGGATCTTTGACTGTTAATAGTATGCGTGGTAAGAACACTTTCTGATTAATTTTGGCGCCTGTGATGATTCGGGCTTCAATTACTTTTGGTAAAAGTTGTGACACAATTAAACGTGTACCATTACAAAGACCACCAGCAATATTCATATTACGTAGTAACATTATTGGTAAACATACTTTTAGAGTCAGTTTGTGTGGTGGCAAGCCTGCAAAGGAAAGACTTTAAGTATTCTTTTGGATATAGTAATTCGACTTCTCCCCCATCGTGAGTATATGGAATAGCATCATCGTAGCTTAAATATGTTTGTGTTGTAGTTGTCAATAAAGATAGGATCTTGGCATTGATGACGTCTGTTGTATCATTTTTAAGACATATGATCGCTTTTTCTTGAAGTTTCTGAGCAGATGGATGATGAAGTGTGTCAGCGTCATATATAAAATTTGTCAAATTTGGGACGCCGTTATCATCGTTAGGGATACAATATTCGTCTGGTATGTCGACCCATGATGTGTTATCTGGATCAGAATCATCAGGGATACCAATTTGACCATTTTCAACATCCAGTAACCATTGGGCAAACGTTGATGTTCTATGTTTATCTATTTCTGATAAACTTCGATTATTCAAGCGCATGTTTTCTGTTAGGTAGTGTATTTTAAAGTGGGGCCATAGGTATGAATTAGCTATGGATGATTTTATTGTTTCATTTCTTGAAGCGCCTCTTTTTACAGGTAGCGTCTGTCTAAAGTCACCGCCAAGCATAACCGTTTTACCACCAAATAAATGGTTCGGTTGATTAAGAATATCTTGAAGTGTCCGATCTAATGTTTCGAAGCATCGGCGGTCATTCATAGGAGATTCGTCCCACACAATTAAGCATGTTTCTTTTAAAAGGTCAGCGAGTTGTGTGTTTTTTTTATGGCACAAACACTTGTGTCTGTTAGATCGAGTGGTATCTTGAAGCGAGAATAAGCTGTTCGACCTGCTGGAAGCAACAGAGAAGCGATACCAGATGAAGCAACAGCTAAGACAATTTTTCCTTCACATCTTACTGTGTATAAAATAGTCTTCCACAGAAATGTTTTCCCTGTGCCACCATGACCATAGACGAATACTAATTGTTGTTCGTTGTTGAGACAGGCATTTACAATTAAGTTGAAGATTTAGCGTTGATTTTCATTCAACTTTGGGAGAAGCTTGTCTCTTTCGGTTGCTAATAGTTGACGATCATAGCTTTTTTCTTCCATTAAGAGTCTGTTTCTAATGACGGACATTAAATGTGGAGGCGGTGAACGAAGGCCAAAATCTGTAACAAATTTGGAACAATGATTGAGACAGGTTTCAAATTCATACAACGTGTAATCTTCGAGGTCTGAATCATCGATATGTAAACCTGGAAGATTAAGCGATATGGAACAAACATATGGTATATCTTCTGACATAGTGTTCCATGTACGTTCCCAAAGTTTTTTGGGATCTGATACTTCACAGTAGGCAAAAATATGTGCAAGAAGTGTTCGTAATTCTGCTGGTGTCGCGGTTAATGCAGCTTCTTGTAAGGTAACTTCCCATTCTCGATCATTTTGAAGGAGGCCTAAAGCTTCACATGCAGCGCGACATGTGGGGTAAATAATGTTGTTAATCATATGTATTCCAGGGAAGCTTGTACAGCCTGTTTGATGGCATAACAACATTCTTTGATAGAATAAATCTCCTGCAGCAGGATGAACATATGCTAATCTTCCAATTGAAGATTTGGTCTTAATTCGTTGACGACGCTAATATTTGCCATTTGAATACCAAACATATTCAGTTGGAAAGTTTAAGTATGTCAGGTGTCGTCCATCAGTATTTTGTTCATTATAGTATAGCCATTCTGTCAGAGTAGTTTTCTTTTTATGAGAATTTAAAACCAATGAATCAAGTTGGTCTGTTTCTCTGAAAACTACCCGTTGCATGTTTTGCAAATGAACAGGTAGTATTTGAACAGCTGGTTCTCTGTAGTGTATTTCAAATTCAAAGATTCTCCAACAGGCTTCATGTGGACTAACATATCGTGCATCAAGATAAATTTTTATTTCGTCAATTACTATATGTGGCCTGTTTGTAGATGGTGTATCATTAACAATAGAAGTTGGATTACTTCGAGATATGTGTGCAACTACACGATCAGTCCCCTTCGAGATGTACTTGAACAAATACTTTATCAGCATTGTCCAACCACAATACTCAACATTGATGTGAGCATAGATAGCCAAAAGAAGCTGTCTATTATATGGGACAACATATTTGTTGTCTACGCTCACATTTTGTCTTGTAGTTGTAATCCCCGTGTCTCTCCTCTTATAGTGGACAAACCCACTTTTGTCAACATACGTTTGATTACAATATTCTTTAGGGAAATCCTTTTTACATCGACTACTGTTTTGTGTACATGTAGCGGATGGATTTGCTAGTCCACATGGGTCGTTCATCATTAATTCTCACACAATTCTGTGACCTTGTGGATCTATATGTTGTGATGGCAGTTCAGCACTCACGTATATGTCTATGTTTTTGTCTCGACGTACTAGAACAGATTCGTTAATCCATAAGAGTGTGTGACAGTGAGGAAGACCCCGCTTTTGAAATTCAATAGTGTATAGTACTATAAATGAATATAAAATAAAAAAATTAGGAAAAGGTTAAAAGAATTTCATAAGAGAAATCCAAATAGTTATTATATGGTACCTGCTACAACTTTTCCAAAAGGCTGGACGTCACGTAAATAGTTGATAAATTGATGAATCTTCATTTCGAATACCTTGTCAACTAAATCTGCCCTATCAGTTGTAGTAAGCAGCGGGAATTGTACCATATATTCACTAATTTCTGGCCAGTTTACATTACACGTGAACGTTATAAAATATGATGGGTTTCCATGTACACGACAAATAGCAAGCGCATCTAAATAATGGCTATACATATAGCCTAGGCCACCTGTAAAGGATTGTGGTAATATGAGTTTAGAACCACAATAAAATCCATTGTTGTCTCCTTAATTTATCGCATCGTAAATACCTAAAAGGTATTCGTTCCTGATATCATTTTGGTGTTCACGTATATAATCAATACGGTTTTGCTCAATTACACAAAAAGCAGTTACCACATATTGTTGGAATAGTTTTCCGGTCCTTGATAAGTAGTTATATCGGTTGGCAAGATCGCGAGGTAATATGAATAATATGCTAACATTGTCAGCCGTTTATCTTCAGATAAAGAATTAGTAGGACCAATCATTTTCAAATCTTTGGAATAGCCATCTTCACCATAAATAAATAAAAGCAGAAATTGTAATGACACGTAAGATGGATGTAATTTATTAACACGCTTTGGATGGCCTGAACGTTCTTCTAAGACGATATCATAATCCATGTCGCTTTCGGGTCCAATTTCGTATACTATAGCGCCTAACATATCTCCAGTAGGGAGTTCGTATTCTCTAGTAGCAACAACGTTGTACAACCTGACTTTGAAATTGGGAATGTGGGTGTCCTTAAATTTCTCGCGTGCTGTTCTAAATAACTGAACCAATGCATTATGAGTATCCAAAAGGTCTATAAGCCCTTCTACTATGTCTCTACGAAGGACACTGTTATCTCCTCCATAATGAGATAAACGGTTATCGACTTCGTTATCTGTATCATAGATATACAGTTGGATTAAATGCTTTGCCATCGAATAGATTGGTCAGACATATTCAGCCGAAACCTAAAGTGAGAAGGTACATAATTTTGGTTAAACGCTTTCTATAACCAAATTCCTTGAATACAATTGAAATTTAACTATATGATTGAGTTTAATGCAAACATTGTACTCTCAACTCAATCAAAATAGTTGACCATGTTTACTCTTTAATTATTCATTTTGTAAGTCATTTATCAACTTTTTTACATTCAACCTTTCAACATTTTCTAAAATACTGTTATATTACAGCAATATTCATACTGATAATATTAAAAAGTCGATCATTATATTATTTACTGAATACAAAACTTTCTATAACTACTTTTATTATAGCAAATACATTTCGTATTAAGTTTTATTTTTTTTTTCATTTTTCTACTTTCCTCAAGATTAATAGCTAGAGAAAATTTCTATGTAAAACACTATCTACATCAAAGAACAATCCACTTCATCTCAACCACCATTTATTTCCATCTAATGGTATAAAATTAAATTTTTATTTTTATTTAATTAAAAAACTCACATTTCATCCTATTTTTTTTAAAATAAAATATCTCACAAAGCGTTAATCGTTACGCAAAACGAACCATACCATCATGACGAAAATTAAATCATCTTTCTATAGAGGGGCACTTCTCTAATAATACTTTCGAAGAACTTTTTTTTCGATAATTTATTTTGATTCACGGCTGAAAAAATCACATTGATTTTTACGAAATCACATGTATTTATGATACAAAATCACATGTGATTTTTTCAGACGTGATTGAAAAAAAAATTCGGAAAAAAGTTCGTCGAAAGTATATAGAATGTCACTCTATAGAAAGATAAAAAAAATACTCGTCGCGATACTTTCGACGAACTTTTTTCCCCTACGATTTTTTATCAATCACGTCTGAAAAAATCGCATGTGATTTGTGATACAAATCACATGTGATTTCATTAAATCACATGTGATTTTTTCAAACGTTACTGAAAAAAAAATCGAAAAAAAAGTCGTCGAAGGTATATAGAAGTGCCCTTTTATAAAAAGATAAAAAAATACTCGTCGCGATACTTTCGACGATCTCGATCTTTTTTTCCCCATATTTTTTCCTCAATCACTCTGAAAAAATCACATGTGATTTGTATCAGCAATCACATGTGATTTCCTAAAAATCTACATTGATTTTGTCAGAACGTGATTGAAAAAAAAAAAAAAAAATCGTCGAAAGTATATAAAATGCCCATCTGAATAGAAAGATAAAAAAAATACTCGTCATCGATGGTGTATTTTTTGGTCGTTTAATAACCGTGATTTATATCGTTTGCTTAGACAATTTTGAGTTTAAAAAAAGTGAAAAGTAGGTTTTTATTATGAATGAAAAAAATGAGTGGTTAGGATTCACACATTTGTTCTTTAAGGATGACAATAGTTCTTTAATAGATCTCACCTCTAAAAAGCTAAACGTTAAATATTGCCGTATAGATAAATATGTTTAGTAAATTTGGTAATATATCTTTTAAATCCAACTTTTATTCACCGCTTCTGACATGGTAACTAATTAATTTTTCAACTTTTCTACTTTCAAGATTAATAGCTAAATCTGTTATGACAGTAGTAGTCTGAATTCATACGGCCAACTAAGACAGTACGTTCACATACAAACTTGCGGTCACGAGACTAGTCACTTTTCTACACCTCAACCTCTTTCAACGTAGTCACCTGCTGTCACTTCGAGCTATGTACGCACCTGTTAATTGTCTCCGAGTTCCCATCAGGAACTGCAGTAGG
The DNA here is from genome assembly GCA_026074375.1 of Tanacetum coccineum. Classification (NCBI taxonomy): domain Eukaryota; kingdom Viridiplantae; phylum Streptophyta; class Magnoliopsida; order Asterales; family Asteraceae; genus Tanacetum; species Tanacetum coccineum. The sequence goes on from BQNB010080912.1 coordinate 22,301, forward strand.
GTGCCACTAGCTAGTGGCAGTATGACACTGTTAGCTGACTACCGTCTACGCTATTATTACAGCAACACCCAGCGTGCTTCCTACAGACCGAGTGACGGAGTGCACACGGTTCTTATTTGTTAAGCAGACGTCACACTCGAGACACACCAGACGAGACCCAGTGTTGAGCGCTATATAAGACTTACTCAGAGGTGCGATCGGTGCCACTCGAGTGCGATTCACACAACCCGATATACTATTCGTTCTGACACCATCCTATACATCCTAAACTGTTCGTTCAGTAGGCATTAACAGGACGTCTCTGTGACTTATTCGAAACACGTTACAAGCTGCATCAGAGGGCGCCGGCAAAACTACGACAGTATATACAAGATCTCATCTATAATTCTACACACACAACGAAACTAATGAAGAATTAACGACGATATCAACTGATGCTACATTGCGTCTACTAAACGAGCTTCGCGCGTATCGCGAGAGGCAAACGAAGAGTCATATGCTCACATATCCTAGATCTGTCTGTACAAGCTTCACACGGAGTGCCTACAGTGCACAGCTAGTTCGAGTACATAGTGTAAAGTCAGGAGTAAGCACACTAGCTAGTCGAGCAAACTCTCGACACAACTCGATCACTCATTCAACAACATTTAACCTACTCTAACCAGCCAGCTTCTCTATTAAGTATAGGAGATTTTTGAATATACGCGCTTAAAATGTACACATAGTAGTACTTCCGAGTCCGTTATATATACAAGGTCTCTACCACGCTAGATGGCGTGTAGCTCCTAGCATCACTTCCGATCCATCATACTCACACTGTGAGTCCAGCTATCGCGTCTGCGTGAGCTGGTGAGAGATTCATTATCGACCACATACCCGAACAACCTAAGTCCGATTGTCCAATTCCGAGACGCGACCGGAGCAGAGTGCCCTCTCTTCTCTCATATCTATCTCTGGAGCCTGTCTTGTTTTGAGACCTGTATGAGAGATGTATGCAATTCTAGTCTCTTTTCTCTTGATTCACATTATATACTAGACGATAGGGTGTTTCTATAGAAAACACTGAATACTGAAGCTAGAGATAGACAGCACGGGTCGCGTGCTCGATTCGCGCTTGTTAGCGAGGTAAAGGAGCGAGATAGTGCTGACATTTAGCACTTTTGCATAACACCCTCAGAGCGTCACCTACATAAACTCACATAGTGTTAAGAGAGGGACGGCGAGTACACAATACTTCATCACTGCAGAGATCTCTGAGAGCTCATGGTTTGTTAATACCGGCGTAGCGTTAGTTCAGTCTCGTTAGATCTCTTCTCTACGATATAATGAGTGAGTGCAGACTGAGTCTCACTAACATAATCCTTTCGGTTTGGGAGAGAGACGATGGCATCGAGCATTACCATTGGACAACGTGGGGGAGATCGAACTCACATTATGAACATTTTACTGTCCCATATGCTCACACGTAGAGCGACTTTCCGATAATTCTCCGACGACTTACCAGTTCAATGTCTATCCGATTCGAGTTCACTGAGCGCGTTTCACTCGACTAACAGCTTGAGAGAGAGATTGTTATGAGCGTACTCAGATATATACGCAAAGTCTATACACATTGTATAGCTTTTTTCGTGCAATAGCCAGATACTCCTTCATGTCGTTACCTGAGCCGAGTAATTCAGCGAGCGTGATGTGCGAGAGTATTCATCACGAGCTATCGATTTGGGTAGAGATTTACAACTCACTCCACTACTCTAGGTTACTTGACGAGAGATGTATGGTATACATCTTCCTACGCTCTTGAGCGCGATATGAGAGTTCACAGTCTAATTCATATACGTGTCTCCATGGATCTCCTAGAATGGCTATCATGCTGTTGATTTCTGCTACTGGATCGATAATTAATATCGTACTTGTACTATTTCCCTTGATGAATACCATCGCGAGAGCAGCTCTCTTTTACGTGATACATTCCGCCTACACATCATCTGTATATGCTAACATTTCTCGCTGTACTCATAGTGTGGATTTAGTCTCAACTATACAGTGATCACTTCTCTCATTTACCCTTTTACCTCTCGAGTTCTATCTGCAGTAGATGTAACTAGTTGCGATTATCTGAGAGATATCTCTTAATAGTATGACAGATATTAATGTATGACGTAGTATGTTATATGTGGCTGATAGTCACAGCGTGATGGATATATATCATGACAGAGTATTGCAGTAGATTATACGTTTGGGATTCACGCTCCACAGTTTCTACTTGGACAGAGACAATGCTACTATGCATGTATTGGAGAGGTGTCTTATAGCAAATTTCTTATAGAATACATTGTACTTGGTATAGTGGGTTTCATAGTGACATAACATGAACTGGAACGAGTGACAAGAGTTTGCGTTAATAACAAGAGGTTCGACGACTTAGTTAAGGGGATTTGGATGCATTGAGTTGTGTTCAAATATTGTGCTCAGGTGAGAGAGATGCGGTTTAACTTTCTTGTGTTACAGTATTATCTTTCGGTTACAGTAATGTGGGACAGTGTTACTGGAGTATCGCGTCGAGAGGTTAGTGCAATGTGCAGACTTAGTACGGGTGCGAGATGGGAGTATTAGGGAGATAGGAGCATTACTGTGTGAGTTAAACGGTGTAGTTAGGTTTTGAAGGGGTAGAATGGTTAAGAGCTGGGTGGTAGTGCTAGAGTGTTTGAGTGAGACTCTTTGAGAGTGGTAAGCCTATAGTGTTGTATTTATTGTTGTGTAATGATCGTCAGGTAATAGTGTTGACTAGCATTGGAGAAGTGTGTGGATTTGTTTATTATAAGATTTTGTGACAATAGGGTTTGTATAATTATTTTAATGTTTAGTTAAAGAGTTTGATGTTTTTATGTGTTGAATGTTTGTTATTTTACTTGATAAAAGATATTGATTGTATATGTTGAGTGTTTATGGAAGGGTATGTTTGGTAACGGCTTGTTTGGCTTTATAGGGCTTGAGCTTTTAGAATAAGCTAGATTATAAAGTAGGCCATGTTTGTCACACATGCTTATGGAGGTTTTTATAAGCCTTAAGCCTCCATAAGCTCAAGCTCATAGAAAAGGCTTATGGGGGCTTATAGCTAGTAAAATTACTTAAAATGCCCTTCAAAATTTAATGGATTATCACGCAAAAGCTGGAAATATATGTGCCTTTAACTTTATGTATTTTAATGCGATTTTACATTAATAAGCTTCAGCTCCGACTAATTCGCTAAACAACTTTATAAAAATATAAGCTTCCAGCCCCAACTCCGATTCTGAAACTTCACTTGATGTTATTTTGGTAGTCAATTTCAAAAAGATGTGAATGCTGTAAACTTCCGAACGAAGGTTTCCCGGAGTCTCTTCCTAATATGAAGAAGTTGGAGCTAAAATTTGATTGCGACTTAATGGGTGTACTCCTCCGCATTCTCAAATGTTCTTTTAATCTTGAGTCTCTCCATTTGATCGCTCCCAAGGTAGTATTCCTCATCTCAGGTTGTAATTTATTTTCATTACCATATTGCTAGTGATATAGATGGGGCTATAGGTATATATTGTTTGAGCTATTGATGAAAGACAGTTAGGTAATGCGTAGAAGTAAAACAGTATAGTTCTGGATGGGCTAAAATGGCCGAGTTAGGTTGGTTTGTTAACACTGGTTTTCTTGAAATTTTACAAATCATTAGGATAATAAATATGATAAGATACTCATTATCAGGCTATATACATTTGGGCTAGCGGCACAACTTGTTGCTCGTTTGCCTTCCACCACTATGTAAATCCTATTTTGAAAATTAATAAAAGAAGGTAATGATAAAATTTAGTTGAAGTGGAGACGCGTCAAATGGGTTGAACATGTTGAAAGTTGCACAAGTGTATTCATGTCCTCAATGTCTTCTAAATCATATTATCCAATAATTTAGATTGTTTCTTTAGTAATCAGATTCTGTTTACTGTAATAATATGTTACAAGCTCATTGTTTGATAAAAAAAATGTAGACATAAATTCTCTGGGTTTAACCCAACCAGACCCGTCTCTTCTCATAGAAAATAATTAAGCATTTTTACCCGCCATTTTAGCACTTCTCTTTTGTTAAATATCTGACTTTTATTCCCTTTTAACCCTTTAGCTTACATTGATTTTACTGAACAAATCACCTTTTTTGGTAAAAAGGATCTGAACTCGCGACCCTTAAGTTATCCTCAGCAACAGTTTCATTTTGCATAAGTGGATCAATATAATACACTTTTAATAATGTCAAAACATTATTTTAGGATTTAGATGAACTTGAAATAACTTATGATTTCTTTTTTATGATGTAGAATATTTCATCTTATGAAGTTAAAAGATTCTTTGAGGAGTTAGAGGGAGTTGAAACAAGGAGAACCTTGACCCGTCACCTGAAAAGGGTTGAGTTTTTTGACTTCAAAGGGGAAAAGGAAGCCCTAGATATAGCCCGATTCTTACTTGAGCATGGAAATGCATTGGAGGAAATGGTTTTCAGTATGAGTAACAGAGACACATACCATAAGCAGATAATGAAGGCTATGGATAAAGTGTCGAATTTCTACAAGGCCTCTTCATCTGTCAAAGTGATTACTCTGAAGGGCAAGTGATACAAGCCTTTTGTTAAACTGCAACTAATATGTATTCCTGTTTGAGATAACTGGATTTCTTGGTCTTGAGTAAGTGGTTTTGGATTTGGATTTGGATTTTGCAATACGCAACATCATGTTTCCTTTATTTCCATTAATACTTATTTTGTTTATTCAAAACATGTTTTCTTGTTTGCCATGCTTTATTCCTATTCTTTTCATGTGGAAAAATGGGTGGTTGTGGGGGAGGTGACGCGTCAAAACTGTGTAAAAATAGTCGAATATCTTGGTTGGACCTATGTGTTCGCTTTCATTATCCTCCTTCCATGACCATGGAGAAACAAGGACAAGTTCCACCTGTGGCACCACTCGGGTACCCAACAAACGCTGTCCCCGAAAACCAAGTTCCAGCAAAAATTCAAAGCAGGAGTGATGACTTCTGGAAAGGATGGTAAGAAATTTACCACCAGATGTTTTTTATTTGATCGCGCCTTATATTTTGATTGAACGTGCTATAACGTTGGTTGCGGTTGTGCTTCGCTATGTTGCTGTTGCATGGTGGAGGCCTGCTTTTAACGTCCATCGTGATAATGGGATACTACGTACCATTGCCTGATGATTGTTTAATTACCTACTAGTTGTGTAATTTCTGGTTTCTGAAAGTACTTTGTTTGAATGTGTTCATTAAATTTATTGAATATGATTTCCTTTTTCTGAGTTTATTACTTATGCAAATATCGTATCCAGGCAATCATTTCAATGGGCGTGTAACATGTTGACACACAAAACGTAACCGGTTGAAAATATATACTGATCGAAAAAGGTTGTAATTGCAAATAACATACTACTTTGATACTGATCCTACCAACAGGAGTTTAGGACTATACTAAACCAAACACTCTGAAACATTCCAAGGACACGAGACACGAGAAGCATGAAGACTACCTTTCATTTCACTGTAGAGAACAAACCCGATTACGACAATGAAGTAGTACTCTCATCTTTCCTGACTTGCTAAACTTGATAAAAGGTAGTTCACACAGAAAAGCTTCATCAACAGCTAAGGGATCATCGTGAACCAAAGTGCAGCAGACAAACTGCAGCAGACAGAACTATGTCCTTATTGGGTTGTCATCTAATGAGTTCATTCTTGTTCAATCTATGTCTCCACTATGCCGTTAAGATTTGCACCTCCACTATTATTTTGTTTATTTTAAGGACAAAACATCAATCTATTTTTGGTTAACGTTAGTACAAACTTCGTTAAAAAAAGTTAAAACCATGAGTCTGGGGTTATAAAAATTACCAAATTTACACTCACGTGTCTTGCTTTGCTAGCCCCTATCTGCTTCTTCTAAATCAACCCTTCCATCTTTACCAGCTATAGCAAGTTCAAGTCATGAGCCACAAACGATCAACGTGAAATTCCTGGTGAGTTTGTTCACGCCAATTCACATATTATTGATTTGATTATTTTTTAATCCTGCGTATTGTTATGAATTTGGTTGTAGTTGCATATCCTTCTCCCATGACCATGGAGAAACAAGGACCACTGCCACCTGCGCCACTCAGGTACCCAACAAGTGTCATCCCTCACCCTCAATACCACATTTCAGCCGCTCAAAGCAGGGCCTGTGAAAAATTCTGTAATTGTTGGTAAGTAGATTACCACATATTCCATATTTGGTCATGCTTAATGTACATTTCAGTTTAATCTGTCATACTGGTTGCAATTGTGCTGCGCTATGCGATTGTTGCATTTTGGAGGCCTGCTTTTAACATCCTTCGTGATCACGAGATACTGCCATTGCCTGATGATTTTGTTTCAATGTTTATTTAGGAATGTTTGTTTAGTCAATGCATGTTCTCTTTATTTGGTTCATAGTACTTGGGAGGCTGTCCTAAGTGTATATAATATGGAGTTATAAGACTAAACTCATATGAAACAAGACAATTTCAGAGATTAGCATTACCACAAAACAAAATGTCAACTTCAACCAATCAAACACTTGAAAGGAAGGTTTATTTACCATAATCTACTTAACCACCTCCTACAACAGACCTCATTTAGCTCATTAAGCTTCTTCTTTACTATTTGGCGACAAAGAATCAGACCGCCTTCTTTTGGGCTCATTATCCCCCAAATGCAGTCCAAAACCAAGATCCTCTTCATCTGTTCCAGTTTTCAACAACGCACTGAGATTCTCAGACTCCTCCCTACACCGACGCTCGTTTCTATGCAGCGGTGATTGCCCATTAAAAAACTGATGTTCAATACTTGGTCCCACACTAGGCCCATCTTCCAAAATGGCTTCATTTTCCGTAGGGGACAAATTCATATCAGGACCAGCAGCTTCTTCTGCTGGGATATGCTGTTGGATGTGAAGTCCCAATGGTTCTGCTTTATCTTTAGGAAGCACTATTTCTGGTGGTGAAGAGTCGCCACCTGTCGAACCAACCCCTGTTGCCGAAGCTGCTATTTGTTCTTGCACTGCATCTGTTCAGAATAACATACATCAATACGTAATCTTGGCTTTTATTTCAAGACGCACCAACTTACTTTTTCATTTGTGTCCTGACCGTAATCTTAGCATTTTATATATGATCAATATCTGATACAAATCTAACCGGATACAAACCCCACAATATAACACTGTAATATACAAATTCTCACGTCTAAAAACCGGTTTTTTGTGCTTTTTGCTTACAAAATGACCCGATACAAAACCATCTTATAATGACTCGTATATACAAAACAAGAAACACAATGACTAAAATATGACAAATGATGGTGGGATTTTATGCAAAGAAAACCTGATAAACATCAATTATGTTTGGAAAAAAACACGAACCTTTTAGTGCATCGCTCG